>JASVER010000023.1:180860-425414 GCA_030449065.1 Oceanodroma leucorhoa
AGGGCGGAGGCGGGGCGCTGCGATGTGCAGGATGTCGTTCAAGGTGAGCCGGGCGCCGGGGAGAGCGGCGGGGGGATGCGGGTTTGGCCTCCCGCTTTGTGCTTACCGTGCCGGCAGCTCATGAAATGCTCCGTCATATTCTTGGATTTAGGGATTTTTTTTTTTTTTTGTAAGGAAAACCAGGGGTGGTTTAGGGCGGAAGGAAAGAAAACAGAAGCGTCCTTCCCGGGCTATGGGGTGCCCCGGGAGTGCTGCGGTGGCAACTGATGGAGCGGGTGCTTCTCACAGCTGACATCCCCAACAGGATGCATGGTTAGGGTTAACATAAACTGCAAGCCTCCATGAAGCTTTACGCCGGCTTTAGGGTGGCCGGGCTCAGCACTGTGGATTTTGGTGCAGTCGGGAACCTCCTCTTCACTTTTCCCATCATCTCTGCTAGTGCTGGTTGTGTAATAGTTAGGAGGCAGCGTTTATCCGTGCTCTTCGTTTCAGGCTGTGGTGGCCACTGAAGCCAGGCTGGTTCGTTCCCTTTTCTTCTGTCTGTGATTCCTGACACTTTTTGTACTTCTTCCATCCAAAACCATGCAAGAGCAGTCATTTTCAAAAGATCGCCTAAAATAAGTTTTTTAATCTGAGGACAGGATTAATAAAATCAATTGTCAAAGAGGGAAGCAAGCAGCAATTTACTGATGCTAACGGATAATATTTATGTTAGATGTACATCTTCTCCATTATGCACGTTCTAGATGCTGTGCTTGCCCTTCTCTTATTGATCACCAGCTCTGTGCCAGTCCTTTGCCATATTGCTTGTGTTGCATTGCTGTATTTGATGGATTATTCCCTGTACTTGTGTCTCACTCCTGTCAACGTGTCTCCTCCCCGGGAGTGCTGGTGCTGCGCTGGCACCGTGTCGGTTCGATGGTGGCGCAGCAGGTGGCTTCCACCTGCAGTCAAAGCCCTGATGTGGCAGGGAGCAGGGTACCTTTGCTCACAGTGCAGCTCAGCCTTACATTGCGTGGTGAAATCTCTGTGGTCATCCCCTTTTTGGTCCTGCATTGGTCTCATACCTGCTTTTTTTTTCTTAGTCTTAGTCTCTTCTGTCCCTCCATTCTGCCTCTGTGAGTTTTTTCCCACCTTCATTTCTCGCAAGCATCCACCCTAATGGATGCTAGCTAGCCTCATGTTCCTGGTGGTGCCAGCCCCTTCTTCTTGCTGCCTTCTCCTTTTTTGGCCTCTTTGGTTTTTTACCTTGTCCTTGAGGTCTTCTTTTCTGTTCTGTCCCTATCTGTGCCTTATTTATCACTTTCTATTCTCTCAAGTATTCCCGTTCAAGGTAGCTCACTGCCTGCTCCCTCTCCCTCCGGAGAATTGCAGCCCCCACCTCCCTCTGCTTTCTCTCTCTTCTCTGTGTCTTTTTGCGTGGCATTTTCTCTTTCTCTCAGAAGACCGTGTACTTGCTTTGGATTCCTACCGTCTCTGTTTGCCGCTGTCTATTCATGTTTTCCGTCATGTTATCCTCCTTACACATGAGGTAGCATTTATCTTTCTTTCTCACTGTCTCTACACATGAATATCCTCTCTTCTTCTACCAGCTTTTGCCTGTCTAAACTTACATTTATATCTTGAATGACCTTTCTTTTTTATCAGGATCTTTCAGGTAGGATGTATTGCTATCTAATAAAGTCCTCTCTCTTGCCTCTTAAGTCCCACTAACATTTGCCATTGTATCATGCTTGATCCTGATTTCCAGTTCTTCTTCTTAAGACTTTTTACTCAATTCCTCCTTTCCATTAGGACTGGTTTGGAAACTGAGAAAGGAAAGGGAATTTTCTTCTATTTTGACAGTACAAGAACAAGCTGCCGGGCTAGTGTTCGCTTTCTTTTCTTTCTCTTTGCCTATTGCCTCTTTTCTCTCATCTTCAAGATCACTGTTTAAGAACTGCACTTTTCCTCCTCAACTGTTACCCCACTGTGACCTGCCTCTTCTCTGCAAACAGCAAGGCAAAGGTAGGGCAGGGAGCCGGAGCTGCTGATCACAGCATTTAAATGATACTTCCCCCCCCAATATTCTTAAGATGACACATACAGACACATTATCACATTTTATTTTTTCTGTATTCCTGCATAGAAATGGTCTTGTCAGATTTATAACATATATTTTCCTCTAGGCCATTTTTGAATAAGTATTTTTGCTTGATGTCATGAATATAATGCCAGCTTTTCATCTTTGGGCTCTCGTAAAAGCATAGAAACAATTAAAATGAATAGCACAGCCAGAGTTTGAAATAATGCTTTAGAGATCTTGATGAAGTGGAGGAAACTGTATGCTGAAAATTGCCGATGCTGGAGCAAATGACATAATGAAACATGTCATTTTCACCAAAGCTATTAGCTAATCACTTTTTCAAACATTTATTACATTCTGTTCCCAGACTGTCAATTCTGAGGATCAATTGTTTACTTTAAGGAGGCTTTAGGAGCAGACTAGCTTTATAATAAGAATTACATGAAAATTGTATCCAGTTAATCTGTTGAAATTCAACATTACCTCTCCCTGAGAAGTATCTGATGAGACAGGATTGAGTTCATAACTGAACAACAGCAGTCAAGGCTTATGTCACATCCTGCAATTTAAAACCCATTTATTGCTCAAAAATTATTCAATTAATCAGATTATTAATCCCAATGTAGTGTCTTACATTTTGCCTACCAGTGATGTCAGTATTGCTGATATCACCTGAAAATGAAGACCACAGAGGTATAAATCCTTGGTTTGAAAGCAGAAGAGAAATTGCCCCATGGTACTCTTTAAGGCTGACCTTGTAGGGTGCCCACATCATCTGAATGATTTTGCACATTCCATTCATTTTAGCAGGTAAAATAGCTCAGATTTGTGTTTGCTTTTTTTATCTAATCACTACATGATTGATGGTCTGAATGTGCCATATACTCTACTTTTGTACAAGGGATCCCCAGCAATGCAGGGGCACGAGGGGAAGTACAGGTACTGATAGCAGTCAATCCAATTTCGGTCAAAAGCACCACTGGAAAAAACCTGATTTTGTGTCCTTGATGCTCTGGAGAATTCTTCCATTCCTTGGGTCTGCTCCAAAGTATGAGGACAACTTTGTTGGAGAGCTACTGTAGGAATGAATTACAGGGGAAAAAAAGAGGTAGGAATTTATGACTCATAAGGCTAAAGACTTTGGACTTCTAGAGTAGGGTAACACTGGCAACTTAGTTCTCTTCTCTCCTTATGTAAACTGATGAAAGCAGGTAAAGAGTTCTTGAATACTGATTCTGGTTCCTGCCTACCTGATTGGTAAAGGTGGTGTTGTATGGTAGGCATAATAAAATGCAGTCACATTGCTACTGTGCCCTCATAGTGAAAACCCGTCTGGATGAAACAAATCTTTCCCTGTATAGATAAGTTGCCATACCCCAAAGCTTTCTAAAACTTTAAGGGATAGAGTGAGACAATAAAAGGAATGTAAGGAATTTGATTTCCCATTCTGTAAGGTCTAAATATCATTCTTTTGCAACAGCTTCCCACTGAGTATCATAATAATAAAGACAATAAGACAATATTCCTAACTACCAGCTCTATAAATAAATATCTGCCTAATCAATCAGAGCAAAAAGGGCAACATGGGCTACTGTGTGTTTAGGTCAATTGTTTGCTTTTACGTAAAATTTTAGTGGTCGTAAGGGTAAAGATAGGAAAACACTACTGCGTTGCCAGCGAGGAGGGTATAAACTACTAGCTCTACTTTGATCGACATTATCTACAGATTCACCAGGGGAAATGTATTAGCTGTAAAAGGAAGATCAGAATTTAGCCTATTGTCCTTGCTAAATTTTTCAGACTCCTGCCCCTATGTGTCCTGGTACAAGAAATATCGCTACCAATTTATAGGAAGTGTCTTATAATTTATTGAATGGTTGAAACTTCTCTCATGTCAAACAGCTGCCAATTTTCCACCCGATGAATGTTAAAAATGCAACCCATGGGAAGTGCTCAGTGCAACAGATCTGGGGTAGATTCACACAGGATTGGTCTTGTGTCTGCTGGTTTCTGTGAGGTTTATTACTTGTGTGTCAGTGAAGGAAGCAATTTAAACTCTGCCCTGTGTGCATTTTAAGTATCAACCATAAAACCATTCAATCCTGATTCTCTACCACATTAACAATGCGCATTGACATTTAGACATGGAGAAGTGTGCATTACATTTTCTGAAGCAGAATGATTGAATTTTATATCCACTCTGCACTCTCTGGGTTATCGTGAAGGCAGGATTCACTGGAGAGCAAGGCCCCCGTGTATGTTTGACATTTTTTTGGTCTAAGATGACTATCAGTGAAACGATGCTTTACTGAACTGTTGGTGGTTTTAGGCCTTATTAAAAAATCAGCAGCATGAGCCTGCTCTAGAATACGTACCGCTGCCATCAAGGTGTTGTTTCCCCTCCGCACTTCACCCGTCGCAGTGCTTACCTGTCAGGGCAGCATTTTGGCAGCTGCCTGCATCAGATCAGATAAGGAGGTCAGGAGCAAGGTCTGTGTCTTTTTCTGCTGTCCTCCTCCTATACTGGGCAGTGATAATTTGCTCCTACCCAGGAGACATCACACTGTGGCATTGTTTCTAGGACTAAGAAAGCCTCAAAAGAGTATTATATTACTACCAATTTCTTTAACAATGGCCTGTGTTATCTAGATTTCAGAGTTTCCTAATTTTGCCTTACATATTGCCTTTCATACCTAGTAAATGAATCCGTAAGTCTATAGACAACAAGATTTTAGCCTTTTTTTCCCAGTGTCGCACAGGAGATATCTCATGTGCCCACAGTTACAGGGTGTTACTTCCAGGCAGGAGGCAGACCAAACAGTACGGGAGATGCGTGAGCAAACGTTTCCTGCATTGGGACTTTATATGCAGAAAAGAAGGAGACGGCAGAGAGCTAACCTGAAACCCAGGAGGATGTCCTGCAGCAGGACACGTCAGCAGGGTGATTCAGCCTCTCTAACTGTGCCCAGCCCCACCACAGAAGCAGACAATACAGGTACCGGTTAGCACGTTGTATTCTGTGAGGTTTCCCTGTGGATCTGGACTCGCATCGTCGTCTCTCATTACAGAGCAAGCTAAGAGACATAGGCTGCCATGGACACAGGGAAGGCCTGAAACAACATGAGGTAGCACAGGGAGACTGATCTCTTTAATGGCGCAAAGAAATTAAATTAGCTTCCCTTCCATGCTCTGGTTTTGAAAGAACAGCACACTAAGCTGAAACTTGCCTGACTTGAATGCAGAATGTGCGTGTGTGTGTTTGTCCAATGTATCTTCCAAAGTGCTTTATTTCTGCTTTTTTTTTTTTTTTTTCACCAGAAAGAAACACCACTTGCCAATGCTGCATTTTGGGCTGCAAGAAAAGGCAACCTGGCTCTCCTCCAGCTGCTGCTGAACAGTGGGCGAGTAGATGTGGACTGCAAAGACAGTGTATGCACACAATGCACCCACACCCACGGCACTGATTTTACATCACTTTCCATAGCCGAGGGTGTGGCAGGGATCTAACATGAGACATTTGAGAGTCTTATGGCACTTAGGGATGATTTAAAACCTTCTCTTGTCAGGAAGCAAGTTTGAAACTCAAGATGAAATAGCGTGATGATTTACATCAGTGGCAAGGGGTTAGGAATTTGCCAGTACTCAGAAATGTGTCTTACACAGTTATTTGTGGCGCTGACATTAAAAACACAGATCCTAGCACCTCGGGCTTCTCTTTGCAAGAAAATGTCATTGTAGTAATAGATCACGGCGAAGAGTCAACTCCACCGAGCCCAGGTAGCAATGATTCTGTCAGCTAGCAGAGCTCCTCATAATTAGTTTTTTAAAAAAATAACCCTGGACTACAGTTTCCAGATAGGCGATGTAGAAGTTTGCATTTGAAGTGCAGGTGTTCCTGCACCAGTGTCCTACAGCCAGCAGTGCTGTCAGAAGAACTGCTGGCCTCCTAACTTCTTCCTCCCCCTCCACCCCAGCATCTCCTGGACTTGGGACCAACATGAAGGCACAGTACGATTTCCAAGCAAAGAGGAGCCCAGACACGTGACAGAAAGATTTCATGGGGATTTCCTTCCTGTAATTGGCATAAGTTGAAATTAGTTTTGAGATTAGAAATGGGTTGAAAACACAGATAATGGGTATGTCTTGCTATTCTGCCTACAACATGTGGAGAGATACTTGATTGTACTAAGCTAGTGCAAAGAGCAGGGGAAAACCAAGGCTGAGAAGTTCCCAGGTTTCTTTTGTTGGTGCTGGGACTGACTTACTGAGAGTTATGCCTGTGCTGTACAGGRTTAGTGCCACTTCCAGCCTGACACATGAACCTGCCACAGCTTCTCTCACTTTGAATACCTTCAAAGTGCAAGAGATTTTCTAAGCCCATTGACTTTAACCTATCTTTTCATTTGCATTTCATTTTTGCCCTGGTGGCAAGTATTTGTCGTGCAGTACTTCTGGAGCTGATGCTATGACTGTCATTCTGACAGGGAGGGAAGGATGTTCAGATGGGGGCATGAAGTAAACAGAACAGAGACTGTTGTAAAGAAATAAGGTCCACTACTGCTCATTTTTTCTCAAAAGAAGGCTAACTTTGGTCAAGAATTTTTACAATGCACTGTAAAATATCCTGACTTATTAATTGTATCAGGCATACGCATTTTCTAGACTAAAATGTTTTCGTACGATTAAGGCTGCATGCTTCTTTTTTGTAATGTCACGCATTCCTTCTTTAAATTGAACTGGTGTGTGTGAATGTTTTAGAAGGATGAATTTCATCCTTACGCATGTGGTTTCCTCATATTGTCTGTACACCACATACATATAACCTAAATCTTACTCGGTTCACTGGAGCAGTGACCTTATGGTGTACTGAGGGAACTTGAATGCATAGTTCTGGTATGGAAAGTTCTCTGATATAATGTGAAGAGTCACAGAGTGAGTTTGCTCTCATCTTTTAGGTAGGGAATTAGTATTCAAATCACCTGGACCTTGCTCCTGACTATGACTCAGAATTAAGCGACTCAGCAAAGTCAGTTAGCTCCTATGTCTAAGGTTATTCTTCCGGAAGTGATGCAAAGATCTTTGGGATTCTCTGATAAAAATGCTGTGTACAAACCAAAAGTATTCTTGTTATTCTTGTTGCACTTATTTTGGGACAATAAGGTGAAGTCATTGCATACATATTTGTTGAATGGTCAGGCCTTAGCACTGCAGGCAAGTCTGTAACGTTTTTGCTTTAACACCTGCTAATTGCTCATTTTCAAAGTATTCTTGATAGTGAGTTTTAAATGGTAGCAAGTTTTTCAATGATCATAAGCTTCCTTCAGCTTTTCAGAAGAGGTGCTGTCTCTTCCAGACAGCCTCATTCATTGCTGGAGGTGTCTGTTGAAGGTACTGACTTGTTTTTCCTTACTCCCAGCTTGGCACAACAGCTCTGATGGTAGCATCTTACTATGGCCACATAGATTGTGTGCGGGAATTGGTGTTGCAAGGAGCAGATATCAATCTGCAGAGAGAGGTAGGAGAAATTCTGCATTCAAACAGGGATTGATTAAGTGACCATTGGTTTATTACAAATAATAAGCGTGTTGTCTGTTGCTTTTTGCCGACTGCTTCTTTGTCACTTGTTGTGCGGTGCACGTATAAACAGGGTCTGTTCTCCTGAGGACATCAAGGAATCAGATGTCTAGAGTTTATAATAGAAAATGAGATGCCAGAGGTACATTTATAAATAATTCATCAAACATTTCCAGCACATCTGGTTGGTGAGGGGCAGTTACATCTGAGTTGTAACACCCCAGGGTTACATCATTTATGCATCTGCAGTTTTACTTATTGGCACAGTAATTTACAGCTCTCTGGATGGGGTAAATGATAAGGAGAAGTCCTTTACCTTGTGATTTGTAGACTCTGGTCATTAAAATGGAGTGGATGTCATTGCTAGCCTGGGTATTATTTTGACTCGGTATGCTTTGGAGTTTCTGCCTCTTAATCTGAGCCAAGTCATCTCTAACAATCACACAGCTTAATCACCCGTATCCTTCCCTGCATCTCTGCTTTGCATTCAAGGCATCTCTCGCACCATGACATGCTTGCTTGTGGAAGGGACAATGTCAGTGGCTGGTTTTGGGAAAGTGCCTTTCCCTCACACTCTGCACAAATGATTGTAAGGAGTACCTGCAGCCACTCTGGTCTCCGTGCTGGCTACACATAGAGCAGAATTGCTCTGGGACAATGACAGTTGTACTGGTCCAAAGAGAAGAGCAGTCTAAGGAGGGCATGCAGTAACATGGGATGGCGGCAGGCAGTGCAGGACAGGAGTATGCTCCTCACTTTAACAATGCAAGCAAATGTTTCTCACTTCCTTGGTTACCTGGAACTAGAGCATTAATCTCATGCTGACGTCTGCAGGTTACTGAGTCAGTGAATGCCATGTTTGATGATATAAATTTAGTCTTTGCACTTACTGGCCTAAACTTGCTCTAGCCGTGACTGTCAATGCCTTTCAGTGGGGTCCTGTTCCAAAAAAACATGTATTTAAACATGTCCCTTCCCTTAGGTAAACATTGCTTGAAAAGCAGCAACAAAAGGAAAAGTTGAGAACAGTTTTATGGAGCTGCTCTTGAGTATCACTCAGGACATACTGATTCAGCAAGCCAACCAAAAAAGAAATGCTGAAATCCTCCAAAATCACTCTGTTGCAGAGAGGAAGCAAACCAGATGAAGTTTAAGCCCTGAAGACCAATGGCACTGTTCTGAAACTAAATCCACATACTCAAATCAGTGCTCTTGTACTCTGAAATTGTTGTGAAGCTTGGGGAAGTGAAATCCCTGTAAGTGTGTCTGGGAGAGGGGCTCTGAGATGGTCTCAAAGGGCCATGTGCTATCGTAAAGGCGTTTGGCACCGGAGTGAATTTCATGTGTAGCTCCCTTTTCCTGCACATTCTACATGGGATGAGAGAGCCCAAAGTCAGGAAAGCCTGCTTGTCTTCTTTATTTTCTTTCTTTTTCCTTTTTGTTTTTCTTTTCTTTTTTCTTTTCTTTCTTGTTTTCTTTCCTTCTTTCTTTCCTTCTTTCTTTCCTTCTCTCTTTCCTTCTCTCTTTCCTCCCTTCCTCTCCTTCCTTCCTCCTCTCCTTCCTTCCTTCCCTTCCTTGTTCTTTCTGTCCAGCCGTTAAAATCCAACATACTCATTTTTTGGGTCCTGATTTACTGACATGTTAATAATAGTATTTTATACAGCTAGTATAAAATATGGGGGTTCAGTTCTTCAGTGACTTAAGAGAAAGCAGGAGTTGCAGGGCTGGTTATAGTTGCTTGAAGGCTGCTTGGCTGGATGGGGATCTACTGCTGCAAGAGACAAGGATGACTTACACCAACAGCAGTGGCATTTTGTCCATGGAGAATCAAGCAAGGTGGAGCTCTGCTGTACTAAATAACTGCCTCCCTGGTCTTCCCACACCCTGATCCAAATCCATTCCATGCTCCTATTTGTCTCAGGTTGTAGCGCCAGGTGGAAGAATAGGGGTTGGTTTCAAATTGGCTGTTCCTCTGTTGTGCAAGACTGTCCTTTTCTCATTCTGGGCTTTTTTTCCCTATCTGGTGACTGGGTAGAAGTGAGTGAATCCTAAGAGGTCTATATTAGAAACTCTGTGCAGAATCCCCTTGTGAAACTTGGATTTTACTCAAATGTATGATGCTGGACAGATTTCTCAGTGCAATGGGAAGAAAACTGACCTAAGATACCTGGTGTCCTCTGGAGCCCTCAAAATCATCATGTCTTTTCAGCTGATATTCAACTGATTGTGCTCAATACTTTTTAATATGAAATGTGTATACTTCAGTCAAATGTTATGTGTTTGGGGTTTTTTTAATCCGTTTTTTCCTTACAGTCCGGTGCAACTTCTCTGTTCTTTGCTGCACAGCAAGGCCACAATGATGTAGTGAAGTTTCTCTTTGAATTTGGAGCCTCCACTGAATTTAAGAATAAAGTAAGATGATGGGTCTATTTTTGCATGCTGATACATTCTGACAATATCAAGGCTGTTTTTCCCTACGGACATGAAACGACATGGCAGCAGGAAGATGATAAAAGGATTTCCTCACCTGAACATTTTCTGAGTAATATGAGTAACACAGCGTACTGTGAAAATATTAACTTGGGACTAGCTTTTACTACCTAGACTTAATGTCATAAGTTGATCAAAGATCAGTCCCTTGGTAGTGATATCAGTCTCTCCTCTTAAGCCATCCTCCAATACAAGAACAAAGGGTCTTTTTGTATATGTTAGGTAGGATCCCATTTTAGGTGTATATGTACTTCACTTGCATAGACTGAAATTTCGTCCATATTGGGATGTCTCTGCATACTACCATAGAGGACATAAGAGTATAATGCTTCAGTCCTCCCTAAATTCCCATTTACCCATCTGTGACAAGAAGATGAAATGTACCTCAGAGCTTCTATTTCTTTATTCAAGCAGGTCCTTTTTCAATATCTTCTTAGAATAGCCAAAAGCACAGACGGCAGAGCCTGGATCTGGTTCATCACCCCTCATGGGGTGAACAGCATTAAGAACAGCAGTTCATCACTGACAGTAGTACAGTTGATACTCAGTTTCTTTACCCAAGCCTACCCAAGCCTCTTTACTAGCACCTCTGCTTTCAGCAAACAGAACCAAAAGCACCAGATTTTCATGAAATAATCTTGCCTTCGACATGCTGGCCACATTTTAGAGCATTCCCATAATCTGGGGAGGGCACTTGCCAGTCACTTACCCTGAGATCCATAGCGATGTGTTTGAAGAAGGAATAGTTCTTTACCCCACAGTAACCAATTTCTGAAGATGCTATAGTCTGTGATTTGAATGACTCCCTCAATCCATACCTGCTTTTCCAGATACCCTGGAAATACAGGCTTTAAATACTAAGGGAATTGATGGAACATCAGAGACTCAACTCCTTATGCTCCAGGGACTAAAACTCCTGAGGTTTTGTGGCCAGAGTCCACACACGCCATTACAGCAGGATTCCGGTACCCCAGGGAGCTATTGCTTGTGTTTAGAAACTCTCTGACCACAGCAGCAACAAGAAACTTTAAAAACATGAATGAAATTGTGGCTGTTTAACACAACATGGAGTGCAGCTGTGGAACTTGGCAATGTAGGAAGTTGCAAGGTCAAATACAACAGCTGGGTTTTAAAGTGCTGGATAATCTCATGTGGGACGAAGTTATTGGGAGAAGCTGCATGTTAAAATACAAAATAAGGGTTGCTTCTCAGTCTTTTTTTTCAGGGTATAGGTGAGGGTTAGCAAGATTCAGAAGGATCATCTTCTCTTGCATTCAGTTGTATACAGTTGGGCAAGTGAACTTACACTTTCTTTGGGTCATCTGGCCTATAAAAAGGCCACAAAGCCATGCTGAAGGAGCAAAGGTGTCCCAGGTGTAGGAAGAGCCTGGACTACTCACTGCAGCTCAGCACGCAACTGGGCAGTGTTTTTGCGGAGGGAAGGGCAGCAGTGAATGCAGGAAACTTGTAAAGGAGGGAAGACAAGACGCTGAGTACCTTATTCTGTCTAGAGGCACAGTTACATCTTCACCAAACCTTTGCAGAGCCTGTGAACTAGGAGTTTGTGAAGAGGCCAAGACTTGGCCCAGAAGTGAACAGCAGGCTTCAAATCGCCTGATCCTTCATGACAATATATGATCTTTTATGAAGCATGCAAAATATGTTGACGTGAGTCACTAGGGCAGATAAAAGAGAGTAAAGATCTAAATGATAAGAAACTATTCCTACATTCAGCCACTCCTGATGGCTTCCATCTTTGGACAAGTGCAGGTTTGGGCTCTACTGTTGCTTACCTTGAAACTTTGCTCCCAGCCCCCATATTCCTGCCTGCCTCCTCTTCTGAATTTAGACCTGACTTGACCCATGTGCCAGTCCTAAGTAACTTTTAAGCTGCAGGTTGCTCTTCCTCTCCAGGCCACAGTTTTCTGCCACTTCCAGTAGTAGAGCTGGTCATGAGACAACTCCAAGTCCCATGGGACATAACATTACAAGCTGGCATGCAATGTGTATGTGAGGCTGTCTTCCAGCAGCATCAAATGTGCCTGTCCAAGCACTCCCTCCTTCTCATCACCTCTTCAGGAGGTGTATCAGTCACTTCAGCACTCAGAGAATGACACAAGCTATAGTGCCTGAAAAGACTTTTAAAAGATGAACAAAGGCTAGCTGAGTTAAAATTAATCTGTGCAAGATTAAAGTGACACTGGTTTAAGAAGTTGAGGTTAGCTATCATGTCAATGCCCTCTTTGCTGAAAGGATCTGCTCTCTCTGAATAGTAGTATGAGGGCTTTGCTAGGTTCATCATTAATGCTGGGACCTATCCTGGAAATTGCCATGTTCATTCTTTCATTCATTGCTTGCCTGGGGACTGCAGCTCTTCTTCTGAAATGAGGATCTAGACATAGGAATCCAAATGCTTACAGCTTCCAGACTGGGCTTTGATAACCCACCGAATTTTTAGACTGAGGCTGGATGGGAAACCAACTTGTACTTTGTGCAGCAGTGTGTACCTGAGCAGGAGGCACCACTGAGAACGTACTGCACACATCTAGTGTGGTTTTGTATCAATTCAATTTTCTGATTTAATAATGTGGTTTTCGTAGCTTGGAATTATTCCATCAGACCATGGTTCTGTTAACAGGTGACTAAGAAAACAGGCTCCTCCACCACCCCCAAACCCCAGAAACAATATAGCTGACAAAATATGCCTTTTCAGGTCAGAGATAAGGCATTTTCTGATTAAGGCATTCAGCCGGAAAAGATATGGCCGATCCTGACTATTTTTAAAGGGCACTGCAAAATTAATCCATTTGCAAAGAACTTTCTATTATAAATGAAGACATGGAATTGAAATAAGAAAACAAACTGAATGTATCTTAGGAAGCAGAGACTTTAAAGCAAGGAAATGCAAAGCCCAACATCTTCTTTTTCATGTACCTCTCTGTAAATTGTAATTACTACATTGGTTACTCAAATACAAGATTGCTGGAGAACTATCTTAATATAGGCATTCAATCCCTTGTATCATTAGAGTTGATATTCACTACGGCAGGCAAAGCAAACGTTCTAAAATCGTGTAATAATATAATTAGCAATAATTGCTGGTGTTGTAAAGAGAATAAATAGTATTATTGAAGGTTATTACATATTTATTATAAAATACATGTTATTTAATAATCTTATTCTGCATTGTCCCAGTCTGGCATCCTTAGAAGTATGCATCATAAATTGAAACATATTCTCTTTTCTTACTCTGAGACATGTTGTAAGCATGTGGGTTCTTAAAAGGGTTTGCATGGTGGCATGTTTTCTGAGCAGTACTGCAGGTCTAATGGTGTGTCAGAGGCTATTTTTCAGCAGGTAATGATTGCAGAAGATCAGTTGCCCTCCCTTGGAGCATATGTCAGGAATGATAAAACACCATATAATTCTAAGCTACTTTCAGGCAATGATGACAGAGGTGAAGCAAGAGGTAGGCAAGTAGACAGGGAAGTCTACACCAGATAGCTTGGTCTTATTGGGTGCTGCTGTTCCAGGTGCTTACATGGGAGATATTGGCAGCTGCTGTATGTGCCACCAGTAGGGAGGACAGACTGTGCGGATTAGAAAAATGGTTTCAGAGGAAGAATTACAGAGGCAGCTGAGAGAACTGGCTCCTATCTGAGCTGGAAGAGTTTGCAGTGCAGGATTAATAGAAGCTACATCATGTCAGGAAAACAGGATATGAGCAAGAAATAAACCCAAGGCGATGTGCCTTCTCTCAGCTGCACCACCGGCCTCCTGCCCGCTGCAGAAGGGCGATTGCCCCAGAAGCGCATCTGTGTTGCTTACGTGTCCCTGCTCCCACTTGCTGCCTTGCTCAGAGTTTCCAAGAGGCTTGCCAGTACCAAAGATGCTGCTTCAGCTTTCTACTTATCTCAGCTGAAGCCAAAGAGGAAATAAAAGAGGGAATCACATGGCTGAAAGGGATTTTAAAACTATGTCATTTTGTCACTTTTTTTTTCCCCCATAACTCATTTGCTTTCCCAATAGCCTGTAAAACATTGGGGACTCCAACTAGAACTTGCTGCAGGAAAGGCTCTTGTGCTGGCAAAAAGAGAAGAAAGTGTTAGAGAAAGCAAGATGGAAGCTCAATAGGGGTGGGAAGGGACTGAGTATTTCTCCTCCTAAGAAACCATGGACCTTTACACTGTTTGACAATTCCTAGATTTAACTGAGTGCTGTCTTACCATGTGGTCTTTTCAGTGAAAAAGATTTCTGGTTCCAGCTTCCCTTTTCTTACAGCAAGACCTGTCTCTTTATCAGAGCATTCAAATGAATCTCAGTCTCTTCTTTTGAATGTATTCAACTTCATAGGAGACACCGTAGAGCAGGTCTTAGAGACCAGTTGTCTTCCTGATCAAGGACCAAACCTTTGAGACAAGAAGTCGTTACCAAATTCTCTCTGGTCCAGTAAATATTTGCTTCAGGGTGAGCAGCTAGAACTGGGGACTACCCAATGCTTTTTTCTGATCCCTGGACTCTGATCAGGATGATCTAGGAAACTTGGTCATTCTAGTCTGAAAGATCTAAATGGTATATTTTGAAAACATGTTATTCTTTCAAAAAATGTATCTGTCTAAAACTGTTCACTGGATTCAAGCAAACACTTGGTCAGGATCCCCATTTTGAGACACTTAGACATATCCTGCGAGAAGTGTCTCCCTTCTTAAACCTCAAGCTGTGCATCTCCCAAGGTGGAGTTGGGGGAGTCATACAGTTGGACTCCAAGCATTGGGCTTCAGCTCTGCTGTGCTAACTGTGGTTAGCTTTGCAGGCCTGCCTTTTTTTTGGGGGACCTGTCATTTGGTCCCCTCCAGAAATTATGTTAATAACTAAACAATCTTCTTAAAATAACAGGAGTTTGTTGAGAACACAGGAATTTTAGAAAACAAAAACCAGACCATAAAACAATAAACAAACTATTCCCATATGCAGCTAACTGAGCATGTCTATTTACCCTCCACAGAGGGAACCTCAATATTTTTAAGCTTCCTAAAACTCTTCCTTCCCTGCCTCTCCACAAAGGACCTCCAATGTGGATAGCAGAGTTTCTCTTCTTAACTCACTAACCTTTCTCTCTCTCAATTTCTTTCAGGGAAAGAGTCTTTAAAAATGTCTCTGTCTTTTGTTTGTAGCCCTTTGATCTGGTAACTCACTGCTCGAGCAAAGTGGCTTTCAGCTGGTTGGAGACAGGATATAGGTTTCATTAAGCTGTTGGCTTTTGCCATTGTCCTTTAAGTGTGTATGAGGTGTTTTTTAATCCAGGAACCATTGTGATTGCTTTTGTGTTTTGTTCCAGCAGTTCCTATTAAGTTAGGGTAGTTTAATTTGACAGGAAAGTCTAATGACTCATTGTAGCTACAGAGTGACTTAACGCTACTGACGTGATTACACACTATATTTACTCAAATAATCCAGAATTAATATGGAATTCTTAGATAGTCACATAACAGCTTCACATCTGTGACTTTGCTGACACTCAAGCCTTGTTTGCTTTTCAATGTCATAGGGAGGAAGGGTGAATATGAGGTTTTGAGAGAGACAATCCCTGTGGGTTAGTTCAGTCATGTCAGAGCTTGAGTTTTTATGAGGTTATTATAGGCATGAAATAGCACCACAGATTAATAAATTTGATTGGCAATTCCCATTATAAAAGATCCATTTGGCCATTCAAGCTGTAACTTCTCTTGTGGATATCTGTCTGTGTGGAAAATTTCAGACAAAACTTTGGAGCTGTTTCAGAGAACAAGGCTGAGGAAAAACACAATCTCTTGCCCACATTAATAGCAGCTCTAGAAACCATTTATCTGAAATACTTTAGATAGCTTATCTTGTGGAGGAGGGGCTTGAGACTGGGAGAAGGCAGGGAAGGAGAGAGAAGACCTCTGGTGTGGATTACTTGGGGTGTGCGTCATCCTTGCACGATGGCATGGTGCCATCCCAGGCAGAAGATAAGAACTTACTCTCCATATCAGTGTCAGAAATAATGGTAATTTTTGAGTGGGGCACAGTGCACTTAAGATGGCTAGACCCACATTTGCTATAATCTCAGTTGTTTCAGCCGCCTTGGAGTGAATTGCCAGCTACACTGAGGTGTTTCCCTTCTCAGACAGCTCCCAAGGGAGCGTCTCTACAAGCAGGATTTGTTGCATGTGCCTAGGTCTCCCTTTAGTGGTGATGTGCAGCAACTATAGCTGCCTGGGATTGATTCTACCTGCAGGGATCACTTCTTCAGCAGAAGTAATGGGGATCACTGATGGTCATGGGTTTGGTCTGATTCACACTTCCACAGTTAGCTAGAATGCTTTAAAATGCATCCTCCCTACTCTTCTTCAGGCCAACAATCAACAGGTGAGATGCAGGACATGACAGGGCATGAGGTTCTGGCCAAAGAAGGGTAGATGATCAGTAGGCTTTGGAGCAGGGGAAAGGTGTGCTGTCCTTCAATAGGTGGAAGAGCTTGGCAGGGGTGGGGGATTTGGCTATAAAGGTAAGAGACATGGAGAAGTTTGGAGTTGTGAAGGGAACAAAGCTTCTAGTGGGAAGGCAGAAGACAGGAACAAAAAGCAGAATTTTCTTAGTTCCTGTCCCTCACTAAAAAAACCTCAGGAGAAAAATGTTTATAGTCACAGAGCCAAGTTTAAAGATTTATGTGGCAAGACTTGGTACTAAAATTATGAAAGATTCAGTAGCTAGTCACTACAGAACTGCTGTGAGCCAAATTCTGAAAAGCCTTAAAATTTGCTTTTTTTTATGGTGATGTTCAGTCCAGCATCTGCCCTCTCACCTGACTGTACCCATTCTTTGCTTTTTCACAGGATGGAGGTACTGCTCTTCTAGCTGCTTGTCAGTACGGGCATGCAAAAGTAGTGGAAACTCTGTTGAAGCACGGTGCCAACATTCACGATCAACTTTATGTAAGTTATTTGACAAAGATAATATTGACAACACTGGTAGTGGAACAAATGTGCTGTTGGTTGGACAACAGCAGATGCTCTGGCTCCAGCACAGAGAAGCATTTGCCAAACATTGCGGTTTTATAGTACTCTACTCTTCTGACATATGAATTTTGTTAACTGTCTGCTTTTCATGATCCTGGGAGAAATAGCACAGAATCAGAAAAGATGTTTTGGCTGCCTTTTGGTTTGTTATCTGTATGAGGGATATGTACCAAATCTGGGTCAGATTTGTGCTATCCATTAGCCTTGAACAAAAGACGATGTCATGTTCTACCATGATTTGCATTGCAGACATAAGAGTGAATAGCTATAAAGCCCCTGAGGTACTAGAGAATCAGCTCATCAGTTTTTCTGCCAGAAAGAGTAGCAAAAGTTAAAATCTTTAAATCTTTAAATATCTTTAAAATATTTTTTTTAAATATCAGTTAAAATTATTTTATTTGGTATTTGTACATCTCTAGCTTGTCAGTGTTTTGGGCAAAGAATGGTTAAAATGGCTGAACTCATGTTGTTTAGTTGACTTTTCAGAAAGCTGGATTGAGCCAATGAAGCACTGGATTTAATTTACTCCAACAGAGACACAAATAAGTTGAGCTTTTCAACATTCAACAGAAACGAGCGGCAGATTTTCCCTCCACTTCCCACCACCCCAGGGCACTCAAGACTGACAAAGAGGAAGTTGTTCCCCAGGGATATATGAGTTTTTTCATCCATTTCCATGGACTTTGGATCTACAGGATGCTGTTGTACTCTCAGCTCCCACAAGCGTGCATGGGAGCCAAGGGCTGGGGACTGCAGAAGCCACCAGCGTGCTGGGGGCTGTGCCCTGGTCGCACCAGGGATCCCCACCTCTGTGCTGCCCTGACCCCGTATTTATAAAGAAGGGTGTTCCACCCTCGCTGCTGTGCAAATAGCAATTGCCTTTCTAATCTGAGGGCAGTGATTCATACCCCTGCACGGTAATCCCAGGGGTTACCACGCGGTTTAAAAATAGCCATGCCGCCACACCTGCAGACACTTACCTAGAAATGAAGGCAGGAAAATAACTTCCTTGTTGTCTCTCCTGGAAATGAGCAATATTTGCAGTTGGATTTAGAGACGTATTTTTATTGCTCACAGCCATTGGGCAAAACCGGTCAGAAACAGCTGCTTAATAAAACAAGAACACAATCACTTGAAAACGAGCGTTAGCCTGGCTCCTTTTGTGGGACATCACCAAGCTGCTTTTGCAAAGTGGTATCTGGCTGGCAGTGTCACTGGCAGGCAGCGTCACTGGCAGGCAGCCAAATGAGCAGAATTTGAGCATGCATTTGGGTAGTCCTCCCAAAACCATCAAGATAGATGTTTTAATCTTAAATTGACTCACGTGAGGGGTAGAGGAGAAGACAAGAGAAAGCCCTAACTAAACAGTATTTCTTGCAGAAATATCTTATAGCCTTAAAACAGCTTTCTCATTACAGCATCAGTTCAAATCAAGTACAAAAAATTAATAATTTTTAAAATGGTTGGATGATAGGGAACCCAAGGTTCTCCATCTTGATTGATGCTATAATAAAGAGCTCTTTTACTATTACCCCACTTTGTTTACTTTCTAAATGGAAGTGTTGTCACTACCCCTGTCTCTGGAGGAAGCCTACAAAGGACCTGATACCATCACCCTATTCCATGTACTCACATAGCAACCAGAGAAAACAGCCTCTCAGAGGGCCCAGGGGTATGCATTTGTAGTGCCAGCAGACACCTCTCTTGTTTACCAGGACATTTGTCTTGAAATCAAGGTCAAACATTCTAAATTCAGTCCCTGGGGCACTATATTCAGTTCATGCTTCACTAAGCCTGTGCTGAGTTTTGCAGGAAGAGGAGTAGCTAAGCAGTATCTCTCGACAGATAACAGCAATCGGTCCCAACGTAGTGATATGCCAACAAGGTCAACAGCAGGCTTCCACTAAAATGCCCTGTATTTTGTAATAAGCATATGCATAAATTGGTTGGAAGATGTGTACTTGTACATGTGAGGTGCGGTTAAGGGGTTCATTCATGTCTCTATTTAAACTAAAAGAGCCTCACCTCCTGGGAAAGCTTGCCCTAGCACGCTCTGTGCTGAGCACTGTGGATATAAGATGGGTAAACACCTGTCCCACCCTCAGTGCAGGTTTCCACTTTCAGTTGGTTGGATGGATTCTAATGCTATTTGAAGTTTTTTCATCAAAAAACCTTAATGAAATATGACTTTTAAATTTTTTCCTATGGAAAAAGCTTCTGTGAAGCCAAATGCTTAGAACATCTGCACATGAAAGACATGCTGAGAAAAAAAAATACCATATTTGTTCATTTCTTTCACATGCCTTTAGCAGGAAAATGCTGGTTTCTGATAGGGCTGTGAGATACTCTGTCTCGCGTGTGCTACTTTTACACTGTTATACTACAGGTGAAGTCTATTCTACAAGATGTGCCAGAGCAGTGGCATGGTAGTTGCTGGGGTGGCACAGCAAGATGGCACAGTACTTACTCCTTCAGACTTCAGTGCTGGAGTCTCCGGTTCTGCAAAGTACTTGAACATGTTTTCACCATGTGTGTCTATGTAGCAGAACACTTCTGCATGAACATAAAAAAGCTAGATGAACCAAAATAAATATATTTTGCTATATAGGAATGGATTTCTTGTTATGTAGATCAATGCTTCGATGAACTAGACTCTTAGTATTCCAGACCCAGGATTTAATGCTCGGTTTGATATATGATGGGAGCAGTACTTGTGCATGCTGAATGAAAACGTTACTGTAGTTTGTTATGAACTAGACTTTGGATTTTGGTAATTATTTCTTGAGCTTGGCTATATATGTGCTGTTACACTGCAGAATGGCTTAAGAAGGAGAACTTGATTCAGTTTGATTTGGTTTTGCATGGAAAAAATGGCATCATTTCAACACAGTGTAAGTTGGATGTATTTGTTCTTAGGATGGAGCTTCTGCAATTTTCCTAGCAGCACAAGGAGGCTATCTGGATGTCATCCGATTGCTTCTTTCTTCAGGAGCAAAGGTTAACCAGCCACGGCAGGTAAGCTCAACACTTCAGGGGAGAGCTGGGGTCTAGTTACTACATTTTACAGTTATGAAAAATTAACACTGGATTGGATAGATTTCCTAGGTGTTAAACTAACTGAAGGATACGTAAGCATACATGACATACAGAGACATATATAAAAGCTCTCTTGGTTTCTAAAAAAGGGGTTCTTAATTGCTTAGCTGTTTCTTGACTCTGAAACCAGTGCTTAAACAGCACATTTAGATGCTACTTTGAGTAGCCAGATGTGGGAGTTGCACAGCTAGCTTTACTCCCAGCACCTAGAAATGTCTGGTTAGAGTCAGGGCTTCCCAGGAATCTTTGCCTGCTTTGAGAGAGCCTCCCCCGTGGTCTGCTGAAACCCTGCAGGCAAGGTAGCTAGCTGTCCTGGCTCTTCTCTGTACATTTTAAATTGATGGGATAAGGTCTTGTCCTTGCAATCAGTCATGTATAGCTGCCAGGTGGCTGTGATCACTGACTGCAGCAAGTAAAAAATCAGCAGGCAGGAGCAAATGAATGTGAAAACTCTAATAACAGTGGACAATGTGGCATGTGACAAGCTTTGCCAGGTATTTTCAGTATTTCCTTTCATCTACACCAAAAAGCCTGACAAATCATAGCCTGGCAGCAGAGATTGATCTATATGACTTCTGCTGCATCTGTAGGTCTGCATAGCCTCCCAGCTGCTCCTTGTAGTGTAAGGAAACTGGATTAGCATTTTATGTGCACAAACTAAAGTCATTTTCCTCCTGTCTCTTCTCCCATCTCTCCAGCACCAGAGCTGTGCTGGCAGCTACTCCCTGGACTGATGCTTTAGTTGCTCCTCAGCTACCTCCACACTGTCTCCCAAGATCAAGATTAAGAAATGTTGTTAAAAGCTGTTAATTAATGCAGTCTAAAAGATCAGTGTGGAAGGATAGACCACGGTATGCATTAATGCCTTTTGAGTTGGTCAAAATAAAGTTGGGGAGCCTTAGATTTAGCTCCACCATGTTGCCATACAAACTGCATTCTGCTAACCATAATTATAATGCCCCAGCTAATTCTTTCTGACAATATTTTTTTAGCTCTCTAATCCAATTTCTACGACACAATGTTTCATGAGGCATTTTTAAATCCTAGTTGAGGCAGAGACTTGACCCTATGTGAATGTTCCTCCTGGCTCTGTTTCATCTCCGGCAGTACGGGCTTACTTTGCTTCAGGGTACCTCCGATCCCTGCTAAGATTATGCCTGGATAAGTCCATGGCATTTGTATTTGGGCCCACTGTAACCTGAAACATTTCCTTAACAAATGGAACATTTTTACTGTTTAATTAGTAAAGTAATGGTTGGATGGACTTCAGTCTCTTTCTTACTAACAAACAAATTTGTACTTTGTTCGAAGGTGGCATGTTGGTCATGAGGAACGTAGCTYTAGATGGGGCAGTTTCGATGCCAGATGACTCCCCCTGTCAGTTACAAACTACACTGCTCTCACTGCTGTAGGAAACTTTTCTAAGCAACGTAATGTTGAATCCAGGGCTGGCCACAGCTGCAGAGTGCCAGGTGTGAGTTCATGCTTCTCCTTCTTCATGGTGTCCAGGTTTTCCTCCCTACCTTGTGAATTTGGGGGCTAAATTCATCCGCCTGAGCATGTGCATCTGCCCTGTATGTCTCCTCCTGCTGCTGCAGTGGGTAGCAGTTCCCCTTCGGTCTCGTGCCCCATCTCCCAGTCCCACGGGGGTGCTCCTGACACCGCAGAGCGTCCCGGATGGCGCCGGCTGTCCGTGTGCAGGCCCTTCAGCTCAGCTCTCACAAGACTGAATAGCGAAGCTTCCTGGCGAGTTTCTTCCCTGGCAATGTCATTTCTCTTGGTTTTAGCCACCTTCTGTTCTTTCTGACATTGCGGAGCCGGGCAGGAATTCTTTTGTCATCTTTTTGTCTAGACAGAGCCGGGGGCAGTGTCTGAAGCCGGGTGCGGGAAATGTTTCTTCGCTTCTCCAACTCAAAAACGAAGCGAGAAGATTATTTGCCAATGAATTTTACACTCTGTCTTGGCAGCCTGTGTCCCAGCAGGCTTTAGTCTGACTGGCTAAGCAGATTCAAAATACTCTGAAAATTAATGTTTTTTTCTTAACACATGGTATGCAATTACACATATATGTAATTTGTTATTAGCAAGAATTCAGCTGGTGTAGTGGTGTGAGTGGACTGATGGGCAGAACAGTGGAGGTGATGACACTGAGTAGCCTGAGAGTAGGTGCCCTCTGTCCCTGGAAGTCCTTACTGGGAATTCGAGGGGTATTTCACCTGCCACCCTAATCTGGCCCTTTCTAAAACTCCAAGCCACAAGCAAACGCTAAGATTCAAAGCTGCAAAGCAAAGTCATTAGTTAATGGATAAGAGAAAGAGCATCAGAAATTTCGGACAGAGTATGTTTGGAACTGCTGGTTGCTGGATATAATGAAATGTAGTCCATATATATTAGCTTGTAATCAAAAATGGAAATAAGCACAGCTTAAAAGCATATGGGGTATTTAACATTGTTCTAGGAATGTAATGGTCTGCAGTCTGCTGAGTGGGCAGAGGGACAAGGAGAGGAAAGTAGTTTTTGAACTGCATCTTTCCCTGTTCTCACTTTCTTCCTGACTCATCTCCAAGCCCTAATATCTGTTAACACAGGAATTCTCATGTGGCCTCTTAGTACAATGTAGTATCTCTTTTGCACCATACACCAACATGAAAATGGACAGAAATCTCATCTACTCCATATAAATATTATATGTGTTTGCATAAACCTGCCTGTTGGATGCTGTTTGCTTCAGAGAGAGAAGCTGACAATAGTCAGTGTGAGTCCACCATCAACTTCATCATCTTTCTTCTCTTCAGGCTAAGTCCTCCAAGACTTTCTCACAATGTAATTCTGCCTCTAGCCTATAACTGAGATACTGAGGGTGATGTCTAACAGCAATACTATTAAGGACAGTTAACGGTAACAGTGATGTTACCCAACACTTGTATTTCCTTCTGTTCCTTTTCATTTATATCTGAAAATAAGAGTTGTTCTTACAACCTTCACTGTGAGTAAAAGAAACCTGCTATGTTCCCCATGCTGTGCTTGTGTATGCATTTCTTGTGTAAATAGAAGCGTGGATTTGCACAGCATTGGATCTTCATGTAGATTAAATTGTGTAGGCTGCTCTCAGATATTTTCCAAGTTTTATAGGCTTTTCCAGCATCCTTGTTGCTATTTTCTAGAGCCCTCTGGTGGGGGGAGATAAGAAAAAATATGACGTGTCAGCTTACTGGTAGGGAAAACACTATAAATTGGAGATAGTTTTTTCCATCACGCTAACATCACGTATGCTGTGTACAAGACAGCCTTTGTTATTTTTGAATCACAAAGAACACTCATTGTATTAACAGGATGTATACTAGAATGAGGTCAGTCACTAATTTCAATGAGTTAATTTATAGAGAAATCATACAAGAGTGGGCAAAGATCCTGTTCCTCACCATTTGAGAATCAGAAAAAGGGAAGCCCAGAATGGTATATCAAAGGAAGAAATAACTTTTCTGTTTCTTCCAAAGAATTAAGCACTAGCCCATAGAAAGCAGAGAACTGGTTCAACAATGTTTTTTTGGATTGCACGAGCAAGTCATATGAAACTTCAGTTGGCACTGAGGAGAGAGATTGCTTCTTTGATCAAGGTGGAAATATCTTATTTAAAGTAAAAAGTTGGTTTTTTCTGAAACTTCTCGTTAAGGCTCTTTTGGAAGCCCCAGTGTATTTTGTCTTCTTTTTTCCTGCCAAGTCTTTAGGCTGCCGAGGGTGGCGAGGGGAACTGGCAAGCGCTGAAGGCAGAAGCAGGCACCCTACTACGTGAGGCCTCACTTTTATGTTAAAGTCCATACAAGCAAAGCCTTTTGTTAAAGCCCACGAGAATCAATTTGGCACCACAGAACCACTGGAGTCCTCCTGTAGTCTGGATAATCAGGCCATTTAGAAGCAAAAGGAGGAAAAGACACAAAACTAAATTCTAATTGCGGTGAGAAATACTTCTAGTGCTTCAACTCACCTTTGCCTTTGGGATGGAAATTCATCACAAAGTTTAGCTTATTCTAAATGTGCATTTTATTTTCTGAGGTTTTCTGCTCAAATAATGATTCCATAGGACAATTTTTCCAAACCAGATTATTTCACACTGGATTCCTCGATAATTGCTTTGTTTTCTAGCGGAGCACTTGAAGATAAAATTTGTGAAATACTTACCATCACTGTAAGGCAAGATATTTTTACCAGATTCCCTGAGGGTGTATAATGTAACTTAACGTTGAAAGTTGGTGATCATCTTGAATTGCTCCTTGGCTTCTACGAACAACTTCCACTCCATATGTACAGAGACCCAGATGCAGAATCTGCCCGTGCATGCCAAGATTTACCTGTATCTTCTGTCACGTCTAGCCACCTAGAGTTCAAAGTACACCGGATACCTTTGGCCTTTACATTTCAAACTTCTCTATGTATTTTAGGCATGACTTGTAAGCCAAAGAGGGCTTTAACTGTTTGCACAGCAATGCACATTTCAGGCCAACTATGCAAGAGAAAGCAGCTAAGGGTGGCTCTGCTCCACAACTGGAGCAGTTCTGACTTGATAGACTGAGCTCCTGTGTGCTTTTGGAAGCAAGTCTGCATATGTCTATCTGTGATGCTGGATTTAATTGAGAAATTGAAGTCCATTCCAGTAGGCAGACTTGGGCAGTAAAACACCAGGGAGCACAGGATCTCAAAGTGAAACCTTTAGCAAGTCTTATTTTGTTTGCAGGATGGGACGGCTCCCTTGTGGATTGCATCACAGATGGGTCACAGTGAAGTGGTGCGAGTAATGCTGCTCCGGGGAGCTGAGCGAGACGCCGCRCGGGACGTGAGTAGCACTTCCTCCTGCGCTCTGTCTGCAGCTTAAGGCCTCCTAGGCGTTTTTTTGAGGCTGCAAGTCTGCCTGAATGGAGGCCCCAGAGTCTGTCTTGTTTGCCAGGCTGTAAAGTCCCACCATGGGCTCCCTTTTTCCGGTTGTGTCTGGGAGAGCTTCCTGGAGGGACCTCCTGGAATAAGGGAATGGAAATGTCCTTATAAATGAGAGACAAAGATGATATATGGTGTCACGGATTCATTTCACCCTGAAGTTTTCACCTGCCAGAGGAACAATCCTCCAGATGGCCTAAAACCAGCAGCATGTGCTGTGGGGGTGCCTTCTCAAAGACGATGAGCAGAGGAGACCCTCCTCTGAGAGGTGTGGGGGAGAGCTGGCGTTTCCCTCCAGACAAGGAGAACGCAGGAAAAGTATTGGTAACATCTGAACTGACCTTCCTCTCTCTTTTAAAGGACGGTACGACTGCTTTACTGAAGGCTGCCATTAAAGGGTACAACAATGTAATAGAAGAGTTGCTGAAATTCTCTCCCACACTTGGCCTGCTGAAGGTTAGTAGTGAAACACACAGATTTTTAGGCAGAAACTCAAGAAGGCAAAGGGTCTGATGAAAGACCTGACGTTTATGACTATGCCAGTGGAAGACGATAAGGAGCTTGAGCCCAAAAAAAGTGAAGAGAAAAATGAAATTGTCTTATTTAGCCTTTAATGCCACACACAAATGAATCTTTTCAAATGAAATTGTGAATTTGATTTTTGGAATGAGGAAGCACATTGTGTTGTAGGAGTTCTCCTGCTTTTCATCATCTGATTTTATTTCTACAATAAATGGATTGCTCTTGACAGTGCAGTTTTTAGCATTATACCCTGCCCTCTGTTGAATTTAGTCAACAAAATTTAGTCAGTATCCTAAGAGAGCTGTTGTGAGCAGATTCTCTACTTGATTTTGTTTTCCTCTGAATTCAAAAAGTGATTTAAAAAATAACAGATATTTGGAAGCTGCTTTTTAATAGCTGATCTAATTTTATGTGCCTATAAATCACATACTTTGATAGCCTCTATGCATGCAAATAATTGGCAATTTTGATGTACTTGAAAATCCAGGTGGCATTAACTTAGTTGTTAATTACAAGTATGAAATAGCTTCCACACTTACTTGAACTGTCAGTTTTCAGCCACAAACAAAAGGCCAGCCATAAAAAAATCACCATTCAGCTGTCTGACACTGAAATCATTAATCATCAGAGAAAGAAGATACAATGCACAGATGGTTTCCATTACTGCTTGTGCTTCTGTTTCACTTGCTAATGGCTGATTTTGCCAGGCAGAAGCAAGTGCTGTGTTCATTTCACCTCTAATCTATTGACAAGGGTAATTTTTAAAAGGAAATATTGCTGTGGTAAAGTGAACTTGACTCTCATTTTTATTAAAGCATTTAAAATCACTCCCTTGATAGCCCACTAGCCTGCCAGCACCCTGTCTAAATCAAACCCTGTACTTTGGTGACCTAATCTCTTCCATGTTACTTCTTTCTTGTTCGTAGGCTTGTTCTTTGCAAAAATTTGTGTTTCACTGCCTTTTGATTTGCTTCCCATGCACAGTACAAACATCTCCTTTGGTATTTTCTAGAACGGGACCTCTGCTCTCCACGCGGCCGTCCTGAGCGGCAATGCGAGGACAGTGGCGCTGCTCCTCGAAGCAGGAGCAGACCCGTGCCTGAGGAACAAGGTACGTCCGGGCACCTCACCCCGGGTGAGGAGCAGGGGGGGAGCTCCGAGCGGCGGAGCCATGCGTGCCACGGAGGCGGTGGCAGCCCACATTTCTGTGTCGGTCCATAGTTGCCTCTTGATCCTCTCCTGAAGCACCACCATTCAGTCCATTCGTATACAAGCATCTATAAGGGTGCTAGGCAGTGCCACTGGTGATGCCGGTACTTGTGAAGTTACATCAATCTGAGAATAACCAAACCATGCACTCACTCACTCAAGCACCACAGATTAAACTGTTAACTATAGCTAGTCATGGGCTAGCTAGGTTGCATTTTAGGGAAACAGTAATCCGTCATTGTTTTGATAAGTCATAAGTTATATTTGTGTCTCCTGTGAGAAATATGCAAGCAAGATATTTCAGCAGCAAGGGAAATATATATCTGGATGCCTTTGGTAAGAAAACTTGGTTAGGATTCAGCACATTGCTAATGCCAAAAAAAATCTCAAATTACATGCATCTTTCCAATATCTTACTATAAATCTGTTAGTTTATCGAGATAGTTTCATATTGATTTTATGGCAGCAACTTTTCTGCAGAAAACTTGTCTTGTTTTTATCCTGTAAAGTGTTTTATTATTATTACATGTTTGATAATTTCCATGAAAATGTCTTCCTCTGAGTTGTGTTTATGAACTATTTGCCACTAGGATTTGATATCTGGCTGGGTTTGTTAAGCTATGAATGGGTGGTCTGGTATTTACTTCTGGTTTATGATTGGGTGAATGAAAGTTTGTAATACAAGTAATCCAGCATACATCTTCTAAATATTTTTATCATTTAATATAGAACCTGTGCCTGTTATTTCTGTGTCATTCCACTTGATGGCAGCAGAGTTAATGCCTCACATACAGTAGTTCATGTTAATAAGCATTTTTTGATACTATCATCCAGACAGTGTGCAAGATTTTTCTGCTACTGACAGTGATTTGCAGCAGGAAGGTGTGCAGTAGAATAAAGTTTGTGGCTGTAACCTCTTCTACTGATTTTTTTTTTAAATAACTTGCAATTTGGCACAACAGAGTAGATTTGCAGGACATGATTACTGATTTTCAGAAGTAGCTCCATTATACATACTTTATATTACCAAAATTGTATTCAATAAATACAGAAGACCAAACTCTGATGTTTTGTTATTACCAATCCTACAGAATAGCACTGACTGTTTTATAGCAATTAAAGTCTCTCCTTGGATTTTTATGGACTTTGGTACTTAAAGACCTGCCTCATCTCCCCAAAAAATCAGCAGCTATGTTCTCTTTCAATTTTGTGGCAGAAGCATAGGGACCCCAAGGGATACCATTTAGCCTGGACAGTCAACACAAAGTAAGCTGACCACTCAAATCCCATGCTGGGATCATTTTGAAGACTTACGTGAGACTTGCACACTGTGTGGAAAGGTGACTTCTTAAGATATCTCCAACAGTGGTGGAGACAACACTGGAAAAAGTACATCATTATAATGCCCAGTACCATCTTCTTTAGGGTTTAATGCTTTTAAGCCATGTTTTGGAAATATTCATTCATTTCTGCTAACCTCAAGGTTTTTTTATTCCAGGCAAATGAACTGCCAGCAGAACTAACAAAAAATGAACGCATCCTCCGACTCCTCCGTACGAAGGAAAAGCAAAGGAAAAGCTAATGCAGCGCTGTACCAAATGTGGTTTGACAGAGATGCGCCCTGACCACAGTAGCATGACAGTAACCTAGGTTGCCCGAGAAGGGCTTGTTGGAACAGTTTGCAGAACTGATTAGCCTCTCCAGTACATGCTCCCTGAACGCACGAGGCCCTTGCCATGGGGTCGCCACGGGCTAGGGCCTCCGCCTGGCATCGCTGAACGCAGAAGGACTGCGATGGGAACAGGGTTTGGCCTGGGAGCTGTGTCTGCACTGCAGCCCTGCCTGTACTCCAGGATCCCACCGGTCCCAGCACCGACGTTTGCTCCTCCGCGCCTGCAGCGTACGCATCCCCATGCGTGCAAGTGCTCCCGCCGTTTCAGACACGCGTCCCCATACTGGCATGGCCGCACACGTGTAATGGGTGCCTCGGGGCGCACGCGTGGGTCGGGAGCACTCGGTCCTTGTGCCAAAAGGACGCCCAGACCTCACAGCTGTTTGGATGCAGTTGGTCCTGGAGCAGCCCCACGGTGCTGCTGCCCTCCCTTTGCTGGCAGAGCTAGCTCTGACCATTCCTCTCTACCTCCAAGTGCCGCATGGGGCTAGAGGTGAGATCCCACCTGTGACATCCCAGCAGGAAAAGTCCTCCTGCCAGCCCAGGGCTTTGGTAACATTTTGGCTACTACATGAAGCTCCATAAAAATGATCCAGAGCATTACAAATTATGCCAAAAGCTACCGACCAAACAATAAGCAAGGAGATGTCCTCCTCAGTTGTAGCATCTTGATCTGCCAATCTGTCCAGCAACAGAAACACAGCGGAGCAGTTGGTAGCATTTTGCGATGCGTACGCAGTGCTGTGGGGATCCATCCCCAACCCTACAGTCTACGTACATGCATTTATTGTGGGTAGGGCAGGACTGGTTACTGAACAAACCAACCAGGGCATATCATTCACTGGTGCAAGTACATCAGAAATTTAGCTGTCGGGCACAACAGCACAGATGCTATACAGGTAGTATATGTATGTTCTGCACACGCATATATGAGACACTACGGTTTAGTACCCACAGCTACTATGCAATGCACTTGTTCCCCAGGTCTGTGACGGAAGTTAAGGGAGAAGTGTGCAGTATACAGGTGTTCCAACAGCTGGTGAGAGAGTTACACATAGCCACACTTGAGCAGGCCCACTAATTAACACAGCCATGGAAAATTAACTCTCAACAGCAATTTTCGCCTTTGTTGTGGTTGAGATGCTTAGACACGCTACTAGTGCCTGTGTGGGGAAGGCAGTGCAAATTGTAGATGGTTTGTGAAGAGCTATGTTTTAACCATGTTGCTGTAAGACACACGATTAAAACCCAGTCATTTTTGCGGTATAAACAGTATAGACTACGTCCTGTTAGCCTCAAAACCATTAGAGATTATTTTACAGTGAGTTGAGGTATAAAGTTAGTTCAGTACATAAATCCAGGCACTTCACTTGCCTTCAAACCTTGGCAAATTACTGAAAAATTGCTTTAAAAGTTGAAGACAGAGAAGATTGTAGGGAAACAAAATATTCCCTGCTTAAAAAATGTCTGCCTAGGATTCAGCTGAACTGTTGCACTTCTGCTTCAGTGAGTTAAGAGAAAAATCTTTTAGTGAGCTAGCACAAATGAATGTAGTTTACTTAGCTGTATATATTACCAAATCATAAAGTTATCTTTTTGTGAGTAAAAGTTAGGTAAGAAGTCAAGGTTCTGGTGAAGAGAAGTGGGCGTACCTTTGCTTGCAAGCTGGAATTGCTATTCAATTTCTATTCAGCATTAGAAAGGAAAGCTTTAAGTTTTCCAACAATATAAGAAGACATCAGAAAAATCTATTTGTTTAGGTAATTTATGCTGCTGTATTTTTAAATTAAAATAATGTTGTGCCTAACAGAAACTCGCAGATGAACTGGTACAGAACCAAAGAATTATGCAAGATGCTTAGATTGGATGATTACAATCCAGATGCCTGGATTGTATCCAGGGTTAAGTTCTGCAAAAGACTAAAAAATACTGAGCATACAGAAATCTCAAGAGCCTTATTGGGAACTTAAGTTGCGCAGCATTACATGGGACTGGACTCTAACTTCTTTAACAAGCAACACTGGAGAGGGTAGGTTTATTTGGAGCCCCCAGTGGGTTGAAGATGAATTTTTTTTTTTGACAATGCTAAAGGGACTTTAGGCAGCCTGGCCTCAATATTGATCTTTCTCCCTAAAGTTTCTTCAGATCAACAGCTGGGAACAACCACAGATTAACCACATCTTAAGATGAAAAGCCCTTTCACAGTTGTAAAGGAGGAGGATAATCATTAGAAGATCATCAGTAGTCATGCTGGGTGAGCAATAAATACTTTTAATACCAGACACGCTGTAATAGTCAAGCAGTCTTCCTAAAAAATGTGGAAGCATCCACTGTGGGTGAGGGTTTCCTATTTTTTCCTGATAGCAGAGCATAGGAGAGATGACAGGGTGAGCCAACAGTGGTCCTATGACAGCTGAAGTAAGCAAGCTGAGACAACAACATGCAGGTGTCCGGTATCTGCAGGTGGCCTCTCCTTTCTGCCAGGTGTATTTTCGTGTGAGAGTGGTCTCACCCCAAAGGGGGCAGCTACTCAGCAAAGAGCTGCTTCTTGAACTATGCCTGACCATGGAAAGATGCATGTCTGCTCCCCACCGTTTAGAGCAGGACTTTCCAAGTTGTGTGCCCAGCTGCCTCTGTGACTGGCCACCGCCCGGCGCTCTCATGCAACAAGTGAAGATGCTGCATCCCATACAGAGCATCTGCTGACCTTCTTCTGAGAGGATGCAGTTACCAGGTCCTCTTTTTTTGAGTGATATTGGGCTATAACTGGTTTTTGTTATTTCTAAGCAAAATTTGAAATGTGAGGCTAGCACAGGTTGAAGGGAGAGGCTTGTGGCTCCCTCCTCGCTCTCATTAGTGCTGGCTGATCCGGCACCCAGGCTGTGTGTGTGGGGCACTGTGCTGGAGAATTGGGAGYGAAGTCTTTCTCTGCCCCATTCAGGCTGAAGTTGAATCTAGCTTCAGCAAAGACGCTATTCAGCCAACACGGGATTTTTAGGCATGGAAACCTTCCCATTGGGAGCATCTGTTTCATCTCGGAGCCTTTGGAGAGAGGGCTGGTTTTAGTTTTGGGTTCCCTGTAACCGAAAGGTGCTTATTCTGCCTGTAGATGGGCTTGAAAGTTGCAATACCGTTTCTCACCATGCAATTGACCTTTACACAAAGAAACCTTAATAATTCTTAGTATTTATGTAGCCGCTCTTATCTTTAAAGTGCTCAGAAAATACTGCTGTGGTTTGTTTGTTGTTCTAAAACGGAAACCTGCTTTCCCTTTGTGGCTGAAGTGATTCACTAATATTGACAGTAGTTCTTTGCATAGTTGTCATGCCTTTTGTGCAAGGCTTTCAAAGTGCTCTGCAGACACTACTACCTTTGTAAGTTCCAAAATGCATTACTGGGGGAGGCAGAGAAATAATAGATTATTTCATTCACACACCAGTGAAATGCAGCAGCAGCTGCTCATCAGTTCGTGTCAATAGACAAGGGTAAATTTAGACTAGAAATTAAGGGGCACCAAATCCATTTCATAGATGGCAGGATGAAGGTAGGTACCATATAATGACGTGAAATAGAACTGGGACAGGATAACAGGCCAAATTGGGTATTGGGTTGGGTTTGGGGGTTTCTTTTCCCCCAAAAGTGCCATATATATATCCATCTTATACCCCCAAAAAATGAGCTCCACTAGCACACTGCTTTTAGGCTTGCCTCTCTGCACATTCAGATCCAGCCTGCTGTCCTCTCCACCTGGGATTTATGCAGATGCTATAGCCTGGTGACTTCCCATCAACTGCAAGTGAGTACAAAGGATGGGCAACCAAGAACAGGCTACACAAATGAGTCAAGGAAAAGTATAGGGCATCTTTCTTTTATTTCTATAGGGCATCTTTCTTTATTAGTATCAAGCCATTGTAGGATGGGGATGAGCACAAGGAAAGGCCCATGGGGTATAGAGAGGAGTGGCATCCCATCAGTGACATGGTAGTGGTGTAGCCTCAGAGGTCCCAAATACATGGAGCTCTTCATTAAAAATGATCACTACAGTGCAGGGCGCAGGGACATCTATTTAGTAATGATACAAAAGGCAATGTTGTATCTCCTGTCTTGCACATACTGTTCTTCCCTTGGAGCAAAACCATCTCACTATTAATCCACCCACCTTTGTTTAGTTTAGAAGAGCTGAGAGGATTAGAGCACCAGATCAAACAGCTGCAGGTCATATTTAATGCACTGTAACAATGATGATTATTTGCCTCAGAGTCAGAGCCTAATTGCAAGAATAATTCATGCTTCTTTATTCAGCCAGTCATGGTGACTATTGGGAAATCCATGAGTAAACCAAATCTCATGTTGTCTCAGAAATTTCAGAATTGTTGTACAGAAAATCATAGAATCATAGAATCATTAAGGTTGGAAAAGACCTCTAAGATCATCGTGTCCAACCATCAACCCAGTACCCATGCCCACTAAACCATGTCCCGAAGCGCCACATCCACACGTTTTTTGAACACCTCCAGGGATGGTGACTCCACCACTTCCCTGGGCAGCCTGTTCCAATGCTTGACTACCCTTTCAGTGAAGAAATTTTTCCTAATATCCAATCTAAACCTCCCCTGGCGCAACTTGAGGCCATTTCCTCTCATCCTATCACTTGTTACTTGGGAGAAGAGACCAACACCCGCCTCTACAGCCTCCTTTCAGGTAGTTGTAGAGAGCGATAAGGTCTCCCCTCAGCCTCCTTTTCTCCAGGCTAWACAACCCCAGCTCCCTCAGCCGCTCCTCATAAGACCTGTGCTCCAGACCCTTCACCAGCCTCGTCGCCCTTCTCTGGACACGCTCCAGCACCTCAATGTCCTTCTTGTAGTGAGGGGCCCAACCAAATGAGGTAGCACAAACCCYGGCCCATTTGCACTTCATTTAATATGAACACTGAACAGACATAAAATACTGGCTTTGTCTGGAACTCTTGAGTCAGTGGTGTTAAAATATTAACGTTTTCTATGAGTCCAACCGAAGATTTTACACAAGGCTCTTTTTTCCAGCAATGGAATATTGTACTGCACACACGGGACTAAATGGAGTTGTGCCTTCTCACAGCGGCTCTGCATTTAGTCCTTGGGAATATCACGATAGTTTCATACTTTTCTGAATTCCACAGTTTGTTTTGACCTGCCCTTTTATGCATTTGATAAAACCTATCTAAATTTATGTAACTACGTGTAAGACTAATATTCTGCAACAGGAATGTTTCTTTGCTAAAACACATTTTTCCATACCATCATTTCAATAAAAATTAATATACTACTTGGATTATCTTGTCTGCATACGTCAATATTTCTTTCCTTTCTTCTGTATTCTAACCTTTCTCTTTGTAGAATACCAGAATTAATTTCCTATTTACGTAAAGACCACTTTGTTCTTTTCTGCTTGATTGATTAGATTTTTATTATTTTCCAGGTCTTTACAGATGAGATAGCATTCACAAAACATTCTCCTGGCTTGAGAAACAGGAAAACTTACTTTAGCATGACATAACAAGGTTTGTTTCAAAGATCCAGACGTCACTGACAGACTTCCCTTGACATTAACATCCATTAGGTCAGATCTGAAGGGAAGATTATAAAAAGCAACTTAGGAACCAAAGCAATAAGACTGTATTTTTATTCAGTTAGTCAAACGTATCTTGGTGGTTCTGTTATTATTCCTAAATATAAAACTGGCCCTTACACTGATCCAACATACTTCAGTTAAAAAAAAGTCAACACCCTGCTGATATGCTTATTATGGTATGCAGTGGATTATGGCGTTATAAAAGGGGAAAAGAGTCTACACTGAAAACCATATTTTTGACCTTGTGTTTGACATCCCAGGCTTTTTGCCTTATTCCTACAATTTTCTATTGTGATGAGCTACATTTTGAATCATTGACAAAAATTTCTACAGCCACAACTCAGTAAAGCATCTATTCAGAGGATATCAATAGTGTTGTCATTTGTTCATGGCCTAAATCACTACAAAGGATGACTTCTGGCAGTGGTTATGTTTTTAATAAAAATTAAGCAGTTATGCTTAATTTTGCAATGAAAGCATAACAAAACAGTGTGAAGAGGCTGAAACTAGGCAAATTCAAACTTCAAGCTGTGGATTTTCAAGAGTGAGGATAATTATCTATTGAAACAAATTGCTGAGATGATTCCCTCATCATTTGAGTTTTAAAAAAAACCAATTACTTTTCATTCTGAAAGATGCGTTTCACCTGAAACATTTTGTGTTTGATGTAGGAATTACTGGATGAAATTATATGATATGCTGGAATTAACATTATGTGATCATAATAGTCTCCTTATCTTAAAATATATGAATCAATACATTTTTTGCTTTATCTCTTCAGTGATTTAAAGACATGCTAGCTGTCATGAAATCAATAACAAGACCATATGCCTAGCAACTGTGGCTGTAGCTGCACGGCAAAATGAAATCTGAGACACATACCTAAGTTGTCTCTAAATAATCCATTTTGCTCTCACAATGTTGACAAGGCATTTTAACTGGACTAATGCTTTAATGTCCTGCTTTTAATATTGAGTCGGTTCGTTCAGAGCTGGCACAAGGGCTGTGTGGTCCTGCACCTTGCCAGGGAGCAGGGATCAGCAGAGCAAGCTGGGATGTGCCAGTGGGGAACACAGCTAGGTCGGGAAGGAACAACGGACGCAACTTTTTGCTATGGCAAATGTTTCACTGGCTCGGATGCACAGATGGAGCATGACACTAGCCTACAACATGGACCTGAAACAGACTGCAATTTTATATGTATTGCACAAATGTGTTCTTGTGTGGTATACATGTATGCATAGAATCTTTGTATCCAGCATGTGGGTATCGGCTCCTATAATCCCCTTGGAAAAGTGATACCAGAACCTCGTGGTCTGCTTGCCCGGACTACATCGCATGAAGAGGCAGAAGAACTATTCTATTTTCTGAAGACTCCAAGAACAGTCTCTGCAGGCACTCCCTTGGCCATGCTACTGCATCGGACCCTACTCACTGGGACAAACTTATAAAACTGACAAAATGTCTTCAAGTCCAGCCAGAAGCAGGCTGTTGCTCAGGTGAATTGYGGCTCATAAACCTGTCTGCTGTTCCTCCTGCCAAGTCAGATTTTGGTAGTGCCCTCAGGGACTCCCCTGTGACAGTTCTGCCCATATTCTCCACTTCAACAGCAAATCCYGAGTTACTCACCAAGTGGCAGCGTGGTGCTCACAGGGACTCAGTAAGCCGATGTTAATGCAAACCAGGAGCCATACACAGCCATTAACAGGTCAAACCTTGAATTTGTTAGCATATCAGTGCTTACGCACAGTATCTGGCACGAGTACACACTGCACCTATTTGCTCACAGCAACAAGTGCAGCGTGTCTCCAGACTCTGCTGCAATAATAAGCTGCATTCTACAGTGTTTTCCTCCAACAACTCACTGGCTGACACCTGGTTTTGGAGTTCTTAAACCGTGTGTTGCCATGCAATTCTTCTTTACAGAAGAAATTGCACTGGAGAGGTTGGGACCTGCCCAGATCATCCAGCAAGTTTGTAGCAAAACTGGAACAAACTTTGATTCTTTTGAATTCAAGTCCCAAGCTTTTGCTAGCAGGCAATAAATAATTTTGCCTAATTGTAACAAAAATGACCAAGTTTCAATTACTTCAATGATAAATGCAGAAAGGATGTGATCTTAAAGAGTCACTATAGGCCTTAATAAGGTTAGATAGGGACACACTAGCACAGGTTGGTAGAGCAGCCATCAAAATACACTAGGGCAGATACAAAGATGAAAAGATAAAACAACTTGATTCAGCATCACCTGACACACTACATGTATATTTAAGTGACTACTGGCAGCATCAGGCTCTCAGCCCCCTCAGTTTCATTTGATCCCATATGGAAAGTCTGAAGCCAAGAAGATTTGACCAAAGTAATAGGTACATTGAGGCGGGTATAATTAAAAGGCAAGTGGGCCTCCACAAGTGAAGAAGGCTGACAAATGAGACTTGATGAAAAGAACATGATTTGCTTACAACGCCAAATAGGAAACACCAGCTTTGTTTAGTACAAGTATTATTCTGGTTTGGCTTGAAAAATATTCTTGGAACAAGCTGTAGTGGTTTGGACTGGCTCTACAAAAAAGTGGAGGTGTGAGAAACTGGGTGGAATTTCTCACTCACCTGTTGCAGCTTGTCTTCATGCAGATTGCAAGACGTCCAAGGAGAATATCCCACTTTCCCATGTGCTTGTGCAGGGTGTTGCTTAACATAGCTCCCACTTCTTGCAAGTGCCTCTGGGTGCTATCGCAATAGAAATAATAAAGGCTCGTAATAAATTATGGAGAATAAACAGCAGTGGACATTTTAATTGATTTTGCTGCAAAGCGATCACGTACTGTGTTTCCACTTCAATGCACAAGTAATTCTTCAAACTGACTGCCATCTAGAAATTGCAAGGTCATTACCACTAGGCGCTTGAGTTTCTAGTGGAAGCTGCAACACAGGTTTCACTTCTGCATAGAGTAAAGCGATGGATATGCAGTAAAGCCTACACCTCTGAAGGCAACGCTCAGGGCTTTCTGTCAAAGACGTAGAACAGAATAAAGCAGGCGGCTATTTTACACGAGCTTCCTGGCAGGTACCTTTACACCATTCAGGGTATTCAGTGAGGGAAAGAACTTATTTGGTCCTAATGGACAACTGAAGGACTTGTTCAGTGTGATGGAGGCACCAAGTGACACATTACATGATGAATTAATATTGGCCTCTTCTTCCAGGCAGCAAAATTTAGTTTTGTGTATGCTGCAGAGAACCAGAATAAGTATTCCCCATTAGCTTTCCAAGTGGACAGTCCCTAACAGCTATGCATAATCCTGGGTTTAAAAGGGAACCCTATAAGACACAACTTGATAAATGTTCTTCAGCGAGAGAAGTTGGCAGTGGGGACGGTCTCTTCTGGGCCRTGTGTACCACAGACAAGGCAATGAGCTGTTGGCAGCATTGATCTGGGTTAGCTAGTCAGGGCTACTTTTTCCCTGCCCAGAAGGAAAGAGATAACTTTAAGTCAACGGTGCCAACTTCATTATCGATAACACTCGTCCACCTACACTTAAATGCCCGGGAGCTGCTAGAGATAGCTCTGCATGCTCACCCTCTGAACATGGCACGCAGCTGCGACAAATAGCGAAGGCTGCAGCAGGACCAAAGGAATACCCTGCTCTGGTCTGCTGGATGCCAGTGTAAAGAGGTGACATAAAAACAGAAACATTTGAGTTTCTGCATCTGCCATTATGCAAGATTTCAGAAGTCTCTATGACCAAAGATAGGCTTAGTCTGTTAGTGTTTGTTAGTAGTCTTCACACCTATACCACTTCACTTGAGCTTGTGAATGTAAAAAGGCAGCACACACTGAGGGATTGGACTGGAACACCAGTGTGAATTTAGGCAGCCATCTAAATATAGATATCCATCAGAGATTTAGATAAATATTAAAATACTACCTCTTCTCTCTGTTTATACTGTAGGTGGTATACAAGTGTGGTGTTATGGACTTAATTAGTTTATGGTGGAAGTTGTCACTGCAATAGATTCCCTTTTGCTTGTTTTGCAACATTATAAATCAGTTCTCTCTCACCTATGATTCTTAAATCACTTTTTCTCTATGTAATTCATTCAGAAAGGAAATGCCGTTTCTGTTTAGTCAGTTTTGCTATCCTTCACCTTCTTCACAAGCACTGAAACAAGGTTCTCGCAATTTTTAACTTGTAGCTATGCAAGCTATGCCCACTGCATCCTCTGCTTATGTGGAGTGCCTAGAAAATGTGGCAACTTGGTCTGCTGCTTTAAGGATCACACTGCATAGGGCTGAATATTTTTTTTATTTATGACATCAAAATTAAACCACAATATAACTTTAGCTACTTTAGCTTTGTTTAGCACTTGTCAAATGCCAAGTCCCACACCTGGGATGGAATAACCCCATAGAAAAGTACAAGCTGGGCAGCGACTGTATGGAAGGCAATTTTGCAGAAAAGAACAGGGTGGTTAGGCTGGGCAAGATGCTGAACGTGAGTCAGCAGGCTGTATCAGCAAGGGGGTAGCCAGTAGGTCAAGGGTTGGGGTTATTCCTCTCTCTTTGGGACTTGTAAGAGCACATCTGGAGTACTGTGTCCGGGTTTGGGCTCCCCATAATAAAAACAAAGACACTGACATACTGGAGCAAGTCCAGTTTACTGCCACCACGACGGCTGGAGCTGCTGGAGCACAAGCTGTGTTCGCTCAGCCCTAAACAGAAAGCTGGCTTTGGGGACATCTTACTGCTTTCCGCAGCTATGGAATGGGAGGATGCAGAGAAGGGGGGGCCATGCTCTTCTCAGGCAGGCACAGTGACAGCACAAGAGGCAACCGACTCAAGCTGGAACATCGGAAAATCTCTTTAGATACAGGAAAAAAAAAGTTTTACTGTGAGCGTGGTGAAAGAGTGGAACAGTTTGGCCAAAGAGGCTGTGAAATCTCCATCTCTGAAGCTGTTCAAAACACAACCAGACAATTCCCTGAGCAGCCTGACCTAACTGCTTTCAGCAGAAAGTTGGACTATGTGACCCTCCAGAGGTCCCCGGCCAACATAAATTAGCCAAAATGACACTAAGACTAATCTGCATTTTTGTCAGCAGATGGCAATATCAGGTAAATTTCATATTTTATTCCAGCAGCGCAATGTGTGCTACCCAGCCGCGAAGGCAATAAAGTGGTGGGGAAATCACAAGAGAGGCTGCACGGGAATGCGTTGGACCCCGCTTTTAGTGTTCTTCCTCTCAGGCTGACCCCAAACAGATCCCAGACAAACGAAGAGATCCCCGAGAGAGGCAGAGTGCAACCTGCACTCCCAGAACTGCCGATTGCAACACCGGCCAGGCCACCCGATGGCAGCCGGCCGGGAACAGCAGACGCAGCCCCGCCAGCCAAATCCACCAGCGGCGAAAGCCCGAGGAAGGCGTTTTTCCACCGGGCAGCCTGACCTGCCCTGCTTGGGAGTTGTATTTACTGCAGCTGCATGGTAACCGTCCACGGGATTGTGAAACTAACTCTTGGAAATCATGAATCAGTAACTTTAAAGCAAAACCAAGAGACTTTTGTCAAAGCCAGGGTTTTTAAAGCGACTTCGACACTTACAAACCACGTGATTAACACCGCCGCGCCCACACAAAGCCGCTGACGGGCTGCTCCCGCAGCCCAGGCGAGATTTTCCCTCCCGGAGAGGCACAGCTTCGCCCTCACACCGGGCCCCGCTTCCCGCCGCCCCCCTGCAGCGCGGCCCCGCCACCGCCCCTGAGGCGCGGCCCGCCCGTGGCGTGAGGCGCGGCCCCGCCCCGCCGCCGGGGGGAGGCGGTGCCCGCGGGCGGGGTGGCGGCGGCGGTTGGTGGCGGCGCGCGGGCGCGGCCCCCCCGCCGCTCCTCGAAGGGTCTGGCGGCGGGGCCGGTAGCACCGCCCGGCCTGGCGAGAGCGGCTCTTCCGGACCTGCGCGGGCGCGGCTGGCTGCCTGCCCGCCTCCTCCTGCGCCTCCTCTGCCCGCCTCTCTCGGTGCTGCGGCCGAAGAGCCCTGCCGGCCCCCCGCGCCCCTGCCTGCGCCGCCATGGGGAGCCCGGAAGGCAGCCCCGGGCGGGGTGGCCTCGGCCTGCTCGTCCTCCTCTTCCTTCTGCTTCTGTCGCCCGTGCGGGTGAGTCCCTCTCGGGAGAGGCCGGGCCTCCTGGCACCGTCGGGAGGAGAGGGAGCGGCGGGTGCCCGCCGTGGGGAGCGGGATCCCCCCGGGTGTTGCTTCAGGGCTGGGGGGAGCCGCAGCGGCTCTCCGCGCGGCCTGAAGCCGGGGGTCTCCGGGGCGGGGAAACTGGCCGAGGGAGGCGGCTGTCCCCTCAGCCGCCAGGCGTGGGTTAGGCTACTGGGCTCGGGGCGGTGTGAAGCTGAAGCGTTGGTACCGGGGTGTCCCTTCCTTGTCCCCGGTGGGGCTCTCCCTCCCCTTTCCCTCACTCCTCGACTCGGTGCCGGGCGGGACAGCCCGGTGACACGGCATACCCGCCTGGGAGCACCTGCGGCGCGAAAGCGGGCGGGCGTGCTCGGGCTTAGCGAACTTCAACTTCTGCCCAGTCCCCTGCAATTGCACACAGCAGCAGCAGCTGCCCGGGATGCCGCGTTCCTGTGGTGTGCCCTGGTTATGCAATGCCCTGTGCATGTGAGTAGCCATGCAGTCACATGTTCCTGCAGAGGCTCGCATATGTCCTCAGTGGCTGGGTCGGTTTGCTCAGAGTGTTTCTTGTGCTAGGTGACAGCTTCCTGGAAGTAAGAGGCCGTGTGTAGTAAGATCTGCTATTTATTGATGTGCCAAGACTAAGACTACACTTTTCCTTAAAATTAAGGACTAGAATAAGTTAGACTTCGTGATACTTTAGGAAAAAATAGTGTAAAACCTTCACTCCTCTCTTCTCGGTCACATTTTGTTTATGCTGTAGTCCAAGATAGGAGTGAGATACTCCACATTCTTCTGGAGAAACAAGGAGTGTCTTGTAAGCCTTAGTGTTGTGGTTTTTTTTCCTCTCTAACCAACTTGGAAACATACTTTCTAGGTCAAGTTTTATGCTTAATCCTTTTTAAACTCACAAGTTTGTCATCCTGTGTGTGTGGTGAGGTTCTGTTCTCGTATCCTCTTCAAACAGCCTTTAAAGAGCTTGAACAGAAAACAGGAATTCATTCTTTTATTACCACTGGAGAAGCTGATTGTTTAGTAATGACTCATGATCTCTAGGTGGGTAGGTAATGGACTTCACACCTTACCAACATTCCTTTGTGTAATGTTTTCGGAGGGAGATACCATCTTGTAGAAATGAGGTGTGTCCTAGGCTGGTAAGGAAATGGCAAGATGCTTTCCTTTAGGTGACAGAAGGATACTGAGCTAGAGGAGCTTGAAACAAGTTCCCCTAAGATTTAAGGGATCATTGTAGAGGATATGGCTTTGTGGTCCATAAGAACTAAACGTTGCAAAATTACTTTAAGCATGCAGGTTTCAGTTTTGTAATGTAAGAAGGCAAAATTTGAATTTTTTTGCTGTTAACTCATTTACAGCCTAACACTCCACAAAGTGGACCTTGATATCTTTCGAAGAGAAGCTAGTCATTCAGTTAGACTGAGCCTATATTGTGTTAAATGCTTGCAGAAGAGAAGCATTGTGAAGGTGAAGCTGTTCTCTCCCTCAAGTATACTGGTAGTGTAATGTTTTCATGCTTTCGGTTGTGGTGTGTATAAACTGAAGTGCCATATGTCATGTTTCTTCTTTTTAAAGAAGTCAGTGGACTAGAGTGGCATTTCAGTTTGCAATCCTTCCATTACGTATACTTTCACAATGAACTTGAAGTGTCCAGCCTGTAAGGATGTATCTTTCACTCTGAACAGTGCATGGTGTGAGACTTGTGCCAGCTAACCTGTTACTAGTTGATAGTTAACTACCTATTAATACCATCTAAGAACTACATTGAAAAATCTTGGCTCCTTTAGTCCCATTTCTGAATGTGGACTTACAGGAGGATGAAGTTTTGAAACTGTTCTTGTTCTCTTCTGAACATCTTACTGTACTGGATGGCATCTTGTGTGGTTAATGGCAGCTGTTTCAGTTGATCCTTGTATAATTATACTAAAACAGGCTGTCAAATTAGTTGCTAAGCAAGGTTGGACACAGGTTTCCTATCAGAATCTGGGATCCCAAGCTGTAGGATCTATTTGAGTTTCTGAAATCCTATGGGAAGGTGTTAATGGCAGGTGCTGCTCTGTCTCAAACTTGCCAAGTGGCCTGCAGTGCAGTGTTACTTGACCTTGGGCATGAAGTTCTGAAATGCCTGTGTAGAGCAACTTGCTTGGCAGGGATGGCAATGTAGCTTCAAAACAAGACAGTAACCACTTTCCTGATTTTCCAGGAAGTAACTTAAGTAGTGACTTGTTCATAGTCTTTCTGGATGGAAAGTGAGGAAGCCTTCTTAGAAGGGGAGAGATGACTGAAAGGAATGACTGGTAGAACTGACTAGTACTTTGCTGGGCAGTAGACAAAACAATCCAAGTGTTGTGCAATACTATTACTATTCCCCTGCAGGACATCAGAGGTGTTTTGATGCAGATGGTCTTAGTTGCAGACAGCTGCTAGTTAGGGGCCCTGTGCTTTCTGATCATGCATGCCGTAAGTGTGTATTTTCCCAATAAATCATTGTCAGCTAACACCAGCTTGCTCCCGCAGATACTGAACTATTACCATTATTGCAACTTTCTCTTCCTACTTGACCTTGACTTTCCTGTGACACTGAAGTTTGCTTGGATAACTCCAGAGCTGGGGCTTGCTTTGCCTGACCAGGAGTAGCTAATGAATTTTCTGTCTAAAAGGGAACAATCCCTTACCTATGAGCAAAGGAACAAGAGGAGTTTGGCAGACAAAGCTTGTCTCTGAATTGGCTGCCTCTGAACAAGTTACTGAAAGAGACAAGAGTAAGAATTAAACCTGTAAAGTTTCCTTTAGTCCATGGGCAACCTCCTCCTATCATAGGGAGGGCTGTGAGGTAGTGTGCAACTTCTGGGGCAGATCTGCAAACTTGACCTGGTCACCTGTTTCGATAGACCAGCTCAATTTCTCAACTTAGCCCACTAAGTTGAGATATCAGCTATTAAGTGTGATGTGGACTAGATATTAAGGGAGTAGGGGGGGAAGAGTATGCTGTTTCCTGGAATCTTTCTTCTTGCCCTGCAAGATCCCAGATGTACCATCCTAGATGGAGGAAGGGGAAACAGCTGTATCTGATGCTGTTGCCTTTTCCATACATTAGTAATCTTGATTTGGAGAGCCAAACAATGTTCACTTGTCATCTGGTATTTGCAAGACTACAAATAGTTGCTGTTTCTGTATACAACATCATCATTGTTCTTTGTCTGCTTAACAGCTACATATTCATTGTTGGTGATAGCTAATGTTGCTGGAAGCATTGAAGATTATTGATTCGTTTCAACATGCAGTTGAAGAAACTTGGACTGAAGTAAATGTGTTTATGATCTGTTGGAACACTAGTTTTATTACAAATGATAATGCCTAGGAACCAGAAAGCTGTAACAGAACCTTTGTAGAATGTTAATAGTCATGAAATGCCCATACTTGCTCATGTGCAAGTTCTGTATTAGGGCTCCTGGAGCTCTGACCTGAGGTGAAATTTCTCTTCAAACAGAATATGTCTACCAGAAGTAGGAATAAGCTTTTCTGAACTCTGGGGATGTACTGAAGGCTAGTGTTAGTGTACTGCCAGATGGTTTCTAAGCTGTGCTGGGGGCAGGAGGGAACAGCCTTAATCTAAGGTTATGTTGCTATTGCTTTGTAAAGTACTTAGGAAAGTCCTATTTTAAAATATGGAGCACTTAGTAATGGGATCTTTAAAAAAAAAAAAAAAAAAAAAAAAAAACACCACCAAAAAAACAAAAACAAAAACACCAAAACAAACAAAAACAAACAAAAAAAAACCCCACCCAACCCTGTGTTAGACTTGTGGAGTATCTTGCCTTGTTTAGAAGGCAGTTGGGTTCAACACAGCATTTCTCTGTTAATTTTGGGGCTAGGAGGGCTTTCACCCATTTAAGAAATGATTGTTCACCCAAATCTTAAGTGACTTGAAAGTCTGACTCTGCAAGCAGTGGCTTTGTTAATTATGGCTTATTTACAACCACACTTACTCATCCCTATCTCTTCCCACCAGCATAGGAATGTTCTTCTGAAAGAATGGAAAGAGCAAAGTACTTGTCTTATTCTGTTACATACTCTAGCTTTTACTAGAGGGTTTTTGGGGAAAGAACTTCCAGCTGTATCTTATCAGTGGTAATGGAGTAGTTACTTAGTTACTTGTAGTATCCCTGAATACTACCTGAATCGTAGGAGACCAGCCCTCTCCCATATTTTGTGGCTGACTCAGTGATGAGCATGCTATTGACTTTCTAATGTCTGAGAGCTACGTTGGTGACTTTAGGCTGCTGACGTCTTCGAATGATTTGGTGGTTTTTAGGCTTATTGACTTGGTTCAACCACTGTAAATCAAGGATCACCAAAGCTTACCAGTTCAGGGAACAAATTCAGTCTTTTATTAGTGAGATCCTGCTAGGTCATGGCATAAATATCTAATCTTAGATTGTCCCTGAAACTGAATTCTTAGTGTTAACACTGAAATAGAGTATTTAAATTTGCAGTTCTAGGTCTAAATGCTCTTCTAGTAGTTAAAAGTAACTAATCTGTTCAGCTCTTCTAAACAGGCTGAAAGTTTGAGTGATAAACATGTTGGTTTTTCCATTGTAGGTTTTATCGATGTGGAAATTCAGTAATATGGTTCTAAATTTTTTATTCAAATTACAAGTGTAAACTAACACTAGGCTGAAACACATCATTTTGCTTTATTTTCTTGTGTGTTTAGCTGAATAGCTTTTTGGTGCATGACCAAGTGTCAGGTGCAAGTAAGTTGCTTTATGTTCTGTCCTGAAAATGATGGCAGAAGGCCTTTGTAGTAAATTTAGACATAATACAAAATAAAATACAAGCTGTATCTGTGTAGTTATAACCAAGGATGTGTTACCTTGAAATACAGATATCATATTTAAAACAATAGAACTATCAGTCAGCCTGATGTGGTAGCTGAAATTTACTTTAATTTTTTCTATGTAAGAAGTGCCCTGGTAAGTTTTTTGTGACTGGTAACTACTTTACCAGTTTTACCACACTTTTAACTCTGGAAGAAGCTAGGTCTTTCTGAAAAGAGTAGGTTGATAATTTTGTGGGTTTTAAAAATTAAGTGGTGTTAGATAACAAGACTTAATGAAGCATAGAAAGTGTTTTTTTTAGAAAGTGTTCAGAAAAGTATGATTACAAAGCATTCTAGACTAAACATGGAAGCCAGGCTGATATTGAAGAAATACCTAATTCTGTTCTCACAGGCAGTAGTAAGCAGCTCAAAATTCTTTGCCTTTTTGCAAGAATAGCAGTGAATCTGTGCTTCCTCTTGAAGAGATGATTAATTCACTTCTGACACTGATACATACAAACACTAAACCATCTTCTTTCCCCACTAGTAGACTGCTTGCTATTAGAACTGGGGTATACAGGTGTGAGGAAGCAGAGGTGAAGATAGTGACTTCTAAATTTCCATCAAGGAAGTGTTGACTTAGATTAATTTGATGCATGAACAAATTTACAATGTAGTTTCTGTAAATAGTCTCCGAGTTAATGGGAATTTAACTTTTTGGCTTATGCCAGTATTAAAACATTCAGTGTTTACAAGTGCAGTCTTAAGGGGTGCTTTCCAACTTATATGTAAGAATATGGTGATACTTATCGGCTGGTTACAGGTTTAGCCAGAAGAAATGCTAGAGTAGACAAATGAAATAGTGATCTGGATGAGTGGCACTTAAACTGACTTTTGGACCTGGCTTATAGTGAGTAACTTTGAATTGGGCCATGTTGCCTAGGTTAAGTTAAAAGGAGAACAATTCTAACAGGGTCAGGTAAATTAGTGATGGTTATTGTCCCTGATAAAAACAATTACTGATGTACTTTTTGAAGAACTATCAGTGTTGTTCAGCACAAAAGTGGATGTTGTGGAGGCATTGTAAATCTGGATAGCTCTTGGATATTATGAATACAGCTTTTCAGGGGCCTGTCTGGTCAGTAAACAATATTATTCATGGTCAAGCACAAAGCACAGCAGTCTGTCCTTGCAGTGTAAGCATATGGTGTTTCTACAAATGCTAGATCAAGGTTGTTCAGGAGATAAAATAGGTCAGTTATCTCTCAAACTGTACCATGCAAACTTCTGATCAGAGCTGGCAGAAGTGTAGTAAATGTTTGTGCAGTCTGCTTTCCACTTGCAGCCCAGGTGCATAGGAAGACCTTGGAGCTGTCATAAAGCTTTTGCTGTAAATAACTTGTTATTGCATTAAATGTTTTAATTTTCAGAATAAATATTTTGGTTTAGCATTTCAGATGTCTCAGTGTCAGTACCACTGAACAAAAATACAAGGCTTGCAAGATGCCATTATCCTTTTCCAATTTCCTTTCTTTACTTTACACACGTAATAAAGAACTGATTTTCTGAATTTTGCAATAGTCCCTTAAATCGAAATATCTTCAAAATGAGACTCGAAGCTTTTTTCTTTTTACTTAGCACTGCAAGCCCATTTAAATGTTGCATGCCTGGGCTTGAAAGTGGTGATGGAGAGCATCCTTTGAGATTGTGACAATACATGGCATTCTACGGTGAGTGCAGAGCTGTGAAGTTCTGCTGCAGAATCCTCTTTATGCTGCTACTTCCTCAATCTGTCACTGTAAGTGACTGAGTTTGCAAGAAGGATTAAAAGGTGGCAGGAGTAACTGAAATATTGCATGTAATTAATACCCTTCTCTCCACGTGCACTGACTCATGTGCTCTGAAGTGACAGTTTAACCCACTAATCATATGCCTTGTCTTGCATGAACAAAATCTTTTCTACATCACCTTATATTTGGAGATGCTTTTCAAGTGTTTATTTAGGTTTTTCTTAAATAACTCTTATACTTGGTCTTAACTACAGACAGTGCACTTGCTGTTTCCAGACTGGGTGAGGAAGGGTGGGAAGCTGAGCTGAAGATCAGTGGTGATGTGCACCGTGTCGAAAACATGCTTTTGTTATTGGGTGTTTTATGTAGTATATGCTGATGTCTAAATTAGCAGGAAGTTGTCTAATCTGGATTGTAAATGACTTCTGGAATGGTAGCGCATAAACTCTACTATAGCTGAGGAATTTGGCAACTATTCCTTGCAGTTAATCAGTTATCTCTTGTTGGTTAGGTACTTCCACAATTGTGTGTCTGGTATGGGGAATGTGGAGTTGCTTCTGGAGACAAGAGATACAACTGTGCATATGATGGACCACCAATAGCCCTTCCAGAGGATGGCTATGACTTAATGCAGGTGAGCTTCTTTTGGAGGTCTGCTGCTAAAAAATAATTCTCCTACACTTTGGAGTTCTGTATTGGGTTCTGTTGGGCCTGCGCTATGACCTTTAGCTTTCTTGTCCTAACTTGATGAGAAAGTGAACAGATTATCTCTGATTTCTCAGGTATAGCTCGTAGCCCCAACTGTGTGAAGGTAATATACCTCAGTTTCTGTTCAGAGATGTGAGAAGTCTCCAACACATGTGATTACAGGCTTTCACAAACATAACCTTAAATATAGGATTGGTTCACTTTCTTCCATATTTTCCTCACTGGTTTGAGCACTCTTTAGTCAGACTGGTTTTCTTTAGGACTTTTCCAAACTACAATACATTCCACAGTTATGCCTGTTTCATCTCTAAATGACAAGACTAAACTATGTCATCCATCAAATGATCATTCCTGGTCTCTTCCTTAAATAGGAAGAGAGTAGCTGACACTCATTCAAATGGAGCAAACTTGGACAAAGTTCAATCTCCTTAGCTGTGCTTAGCATGAAACCATATTTCCTTATCTGGGCTTTAGCTGTCAAAGTGAACAAAACCAAAGTTAAAATAGAGTTTGTGAATTTAATGCACAGCATAGGATGATATTGCCAGACTGGTCTTCTGGCAGATGATAGTTCAAAGCTTTAAAGTGTGCAATAGCTATAGAATTATACAATGGTTTGGCTGGTGGCAGGAGTGTCTTAAATATGTAGGTGAGCTAACTACATATTTTATACTGTTTCTGAAGACTTCATGTACAGTTCTTGTATGTTACTGTCAGTTATACTTTTAGTAAATGCGTTTGTCTCTTCTATAAACTGAACATGAAATAGCTCTTCCAGGTAATCAATGATTTTGTGGTTAGTGGCTTGCCTTCTGAGACTTTAGAATCTGATACTATCTGGAAGGTATACCAGAGGATAAGCTGCAGGAATACTTTCAACTTGGATAAACATGTGTTGTTCTCTTACTAAGAGACTCTCAGATACCATTATTGTTCTATATATAGACCCTGGTGACTAAAGATCATCTGAAGGAGCTTTTTAAAAGGAAGTGATGCCTTGAATAAAAAGCGATTCTTCTTACTGCCTAATGCATGTCATTGGCTAGACTGATTTTTTGTTTATCCTATGCATCTTCCACAGCAACAGTTACTGTCTTCTGAAATATACAGAAGCAGAACCCATAATGCTTTCTGAAGTCTTGAACATGCTTTTCCTTCCTTCCCCACTGATCTCAATACTGTTTTTATTTTAGGAACTCTGTCCAGGTTTATTCTTTGGCAATGTTAGCACTTGCTGTGATGTTCATCAGCTTCAGACTTTGAAAAACAACTTGCAGCTGCCTCTGCAGTTTCTCTCCAGGTATGCTAATGAATGGCAAAGCAACTAGAGCTTTGTAACATAGTAAGAAGGCACAATAAGGCTCTTCTGTTCAAGTAGACTGTAGAAAAGGTGGTGATTTCATTTAAAGACTTATTGGAGCAAGCTCTTGGAGAGACTTCCTCATCCATATCAGGAGGCTTTAATTTCATGAAACAACTGCTTGCAGTCTGGATTGAGTTAGTTGGTAGAATAAACATTACCTTAGTTTGTCTCAAGCTACTTACTGTATTTGTAATGAAGCCTTCAGAAGAGGGTGACAAAGTACTGTTCAGTTTTCTTGTTCTAACAGAAGTCTTACTGCTAGCAGCAAAGCTTTCCTTCAATTTCTAGTCAAGTTCTGCTTTTATCTTCGAGGTAGGCAATTTTGCTTGTGAATGATGTTGATGTTGCTGGTGAGTGAGCAATTTTAAGCACCAACTAATGTTGTATTGCTAATTAAAAACTTGCAGAATTTAAATTTTGTTCTGTCACTCTGAGCAGAATGTTTACACTTGCTGTGTAGGTCAAATCAGATATGCCTTGCATCTTTACCTCTTAATCTGATTGCCGTTCACTGACTTTCCTACCCAGATGTCCATCGTGTTTTTACAACTTGATAAACCTCTTCTGTGAACTGACTTGCAGTCCAAATCAGTCTGACTTTTTGAATGTTACAAGCACCATACCTTATTATGATCCAATTTTAAAAGAGAACAAAAGTAGCATTACAGAGCTGCAGTACTTTATTGGAGAACGCTTTGCAAATGGTGAGTAAACAGTGTGTTAATTTACCTAGGCTTTTGTCAAGGTAGCAAGACCAATGCTTTCTCAGTAAGAATTGGGAGGAGGAAACATCTCTCTGACTGTCTTTTGAAGTTTGAGGCATCAAATAAGTACCAGTAGGTCCCCCTTGAAACTGCTGGAACACTAACTTCTGCCTGGGTAGGAGACTGACACTGTTAATACAGTTTTTGAAGACTCAGCTGAGACTGGACATCTATACAAATGGTTAATAGCTGATAACCCTGATGACTTTAGCTTCAGAAAAACAAAGTTGTTGCCAAATACTGAATGTCTGAAGCCTGCCTGATATTGAAACTGTCTGGCAGGTGTGATAGTAAAGTTTGTACACAGTGCACTACAATGGTTCTCTAAGAGGCACTCACTCCTCTTGAGGTGGACTGTTCTCATCCTTTGTCAAATCCAAAGATTTTTTTTCTAAGATCAAACAAATTTGGGTTGTATTTTGGCTTTATAGCAAGCTTGAAGCATTAATTCAGTTTTTGTACGCTTTGTGCAATAACCTTCAATCAAGTTATCAGACACTTGAAAGTCATATATGGCCTACAGGTCAAAAGTACCTTAAATATTTGTCATAACTTTCCCTGAAAGGAACTTAATATTAAGTATTGTTCCCTCTCAAACAGTAGAGTAGGTTCTAGCATAATGCAGATTCAGGTGGCCTACGCAGAGTAAGATAGCTGTAACAAAGCATTGCAACTTCAGATACTGTAAATACAACTGAAAGCATTATTTCACTGTCTTAAGATGTTTCCTCTTGAAAGCTATAAGCATGGTCTTTGAACTTGGTGAGTCTTTAATTATTTGAGTGAGCATTCCAAGTATTTCCAATAGTAAGACTGGTTTAATGACTCTTCTGTCTTCATGCGCTCTTCCTAGCAATGTATAATGCCTGCAAAGATGTGGAGGCTCCATCGAGTAATGTTAAAGCATTGGGGCTGCTGTGTGGGAAGGATGTTAAGGACTGCAATGCGACCAACTGGATTGAGTACATGTTTAGTAAAGACAATGGACAAACTCCTTTCAGCATTATTCCTATCTTTTCAGGTAAGAAACTGAATAGTCCTTGCCCTTGAAGCTTCCGTTAAAGGCTATGTGCTACAGCTAGCATACTGATTTGTTGAACAGCTGCCCAGCAATGAATGTCTGGAGTCAGAGACTTTCAAAGCAATGTAAGATAAACTGAATATCTCTTTTGATTTCTGCTTGGAAGTCATACTTTGTGCTTGCTTTGTATGCCACTTCTTGCTCTATAGATCTCCAAAACCCATTAAGGGATGGACTGAGCTTAGGCAAGTGGATAGCTTGTATTCCTTGGGAAACTAGGGCAGTACCCTGATCCTTTAGGATTTCTTTTACACATTTCACAATCTGAACAGATGAGGGGGGTGAAAAATCATTGCTGGGATGATAGAAGTATGTGCTTATTAGTTTTACAAACTGAAGTGTTCTAAAACATGACCAGTCATTTAGTTAGTAGACAACTGTAAATAGTTGGTACCTGCTATGGAAAAGGCAGTGGCTGCTTCAGCTGTAAGACCAATAAAAGCTGCTCTATATAGAGGCTAGGGGCTTTCATATAAAGGGTTAACTCAGTTAACTGGGAAGATTGTGTTGTGAAGATCTGAATTTTTACCTGCTAGTAAACTGCCTCTGCAATTTGTGATTTGTCATAGATGTTCCTGTCCATGGAATGAATCCTATGAACAATGCTACCAAAGGCTGTAATGAGTCTATGGATGATTCGACAGGACCATGCAGCTGTCAGGACTGTTCAATTGTTTGTGGTCCAAAACCTCAACCCCCTCCATTGCCTGCTCCTTGGCTTTTGTTTGGCTTGGATGCTGTGTATGTCATCATGTGGATCTCCTACATGGGATTTCTACTCATATTTTTTGCACTAGTTTTTGGAGTCTGGTGTTACAGGTAAAGCATTCAAAATGCTCAGCACTGAAAGTCACTTGCCTTTTCCCTGAAAACTTCCTTTGCCCAGGACAGAATGCTTATGTCTCTACTGCTTCACCCAGCCAAAAGTTATGTTCTGTGGCAGATGCTTATACTTACAGGGAGTGTTCTAACACCTAAAACCATGTGGTAGAAAGTGAGTGCAGAAGTTGGTTTAGTTGCTGCACAACTCTTGTAGCATCCCTAGCTACAGGATCAAGTACACAAATCTACAACTTCCATAAGCAAGAACTTGAGAGTATGCAAAAGTCTAGGGAAATGCATGTGTCTGCTTCATCTGGTTGATCTTAAGCCTTTGTGGTAAAGAGTAAAGTCTCAGTTCATCTGTGTCTGTTCTTGGATGGTATGTATTAGGGTACCAGACCACTGCCTTCATACTCAAATGTCAAACTTCTCTAGAAGCTGTGGAGTTTTACAATGCTTAAGACTAGGTCAGTACACTGACAAACTAATATCTTGGAGAACCTGTATGACTAAGTAAAAATGCAATCCTGTTTTGTTCCTCAAATCACTTGTTCCTTAAGTTGTAATCAGAATGAGCTGGAAAATTCCAGTTTAGCACATGCAGTGTTTCATTAAAGCCTCCATTACTTCTGGCTGTTGTTAAACACTTTGTTGCACATGTAACACACCATACTTTGTCAGGAGATGTGACTGAGGGGGAAAGAATCACTGAAAGTTTGACTTGAAGATAACGGGATGGTAGGAATTCAATTCAGGATCAGTGGGAGAGGCCAAGATCTAGTGTTGGCAGCAACACGCAATCATAACATAGTTTTCCTGCAGACTGATACTTGTAACAAAACAATCACTGCCCTATTGCAAATTAAGTTATGAATAGTTTTCCTTAGTCTCCTGTTCTGAAAAAACTAAACAAAAGTAGAGCTTCCAGTAATTACAGCATTTTGTAAAGTAAGGGGCAGCAAGCCAGCTTCTCTGTGCTATGTGAAGCTGACTAGTAAAGTGCACAAGTAACTGTAGCTGTAGATGCTTTGGTGTGGGCGTGCTAGCAATCTGGAGCAGTGGAAACCTATTAATATTTCTTAGTAGCGTTTTCCAGAGGCTTCCACTATCTAATATCCTTAAGTAAGGTGGTACTTTTCAGTGCAACTTTAATATTGTTCAATTATGACCAGGAATCTGAAATTGCTATATAATAAGAATTAAATCTGTGTGGAAAAGGATAGTGGGTACAACAAACTTCTGACATGCTCGGCAGCCTTATCTTACTGGGCAACATGCACAGTAAACTACATGAAATGGTAAGGGTGTTTTAGATGTCTGGTTTGTAGCCCAAAATATCCTGCCATAATTGGAGGTCTGATTAGATTACCATGAGGAGGCTATTGAACTTATCTCCTGCTCTGGGTATCAGGAATGAGTATAAGCAATATAGGTCTATCGTACTGTGCTATAACTTGCCTGTCTTCAGGACAGGAAAAAAGTACCTTACTTGCCTTTTTCCTCACTTCCCCCCTTTCTTCAGGCTAAGTAGGTGTAACTTAAGCAGTTTGACTAATGAAGTAAAATATTTCTAATGTAGAAATCTCTTTAAATTGATCATRACTTAGAGTGATAACATTTGCAAGAGATTATCTGCTCTGTTCATGCTACTGATCTTCTAAATATGCATAAAGAATGTGTGCTTGATCCAAGCTGGAAAAGTTTATTAAGACAGCCGACATAACTATAAGTTGTTCCAAAGGATCGTAAAGCTGGAGATTGCTGTTCTTCAGTGGATGGATGTAGGGGGAACATGTGCCTATAGATTCTGGAGGAGTCAAATATGAAATTTGTTACTAGCATTGGACTCTATTCTTACTGTACAAACTCCAAAAGATACCTTTTTTGGGGGAGCTGGGTAACATAGCTTTTTGTCTTGCAGGAGGCAGCACTTTGTCTCGGAGTACACACCAATTGACAGCAATATAGCCTTTTCTGTGAATTCCCATCGTGACAATGGTATGTTTTGGATAAGAGTAATAGACTTATTAGAAACTGAGCTTATGTGCATGCCCTTCCTGTGAATGGGCTCTGGAATTTTAACTTTATTAGGCCATATAATCCATTCTCACAGGGCTTTATTTCAGTCTTTTGGCCAGTATCTCTCTTCTTTTAGAGTAGTACTTAACCCTGCTTTGCTGGATGCTGAAAGCCCTGGTTGCACAGTTTATGGGTCTAGCTATGCTAATAGGAAATTCTGGAGTGCTTTGTAGCTGGGGGCGAAGAGGGCAACATGATGCTAAAATCCATTTGATCATGTTCTGACCCATCCATGTATCCATTCAAAGCATGCCATGAAAGAACTGTAGTTTAACTTGTGTAGCAGCTGAGGTAGCTCATTTTAATGCTTATATAGCTTTTAGCTGCTTCCTGCCTTTATTTGCTGTGCCTACTGCTGTCAAAGATAACTTTGCATTAGAAGGGGTGGTGTTTGGTACAATCTGGTTTCTGCCTCCTTGACCTSAATCAAGGATTGGTCCCTGGGTCTGACTGTCAGTGTAGACATAGCTTCTGGTGCTTACTACAAACAGAGCTAGAATAAAATTTCTTCTTTCCTAGTGGACTTAAAGAAAATGCTGCTTAACTGACTTCTCAAACATTAACTGTTTACTTCTTGCTCTTACAGGGAAAATTAACTGCGTTGAAAGGCTTGGTGAAAGGTTTGAGAATGGCCTAAGGATGACGTTCACATCATGGGGGGCTTTTTGTGTCAGAAATCCACGTCCTGTTATCCTCTTCTCTGTGGTCTTCATTGCAATGTGCTGCTCAGGCTTCGTATATGTTAAAGCAACTACAAACCCTGTTGATCTCTGGTCAGCCCCAAGTAGCCAAGCTCGCAAGGAGAAAGAGTACTTTGACACACACTTTGGACCTTTCTTTCGTACTGAACAACTTATTGTACAAGCACCAAACAGCCATCCAGACATCTATTCACCTTACCCATCGGGAGCAGATGTACCTTTTGGGCCTCCACTTAACAAAGAGATTCTCCATCAGGTAATTGGGACTTCCCAAGAGCAAAGACCTAAGCATACCTAACAGGTATAACCATATGGAGTTGGCTTCCATCTGTAATACCATGCGTCCATCAAAGCAATCAGTAGATATTCATATTATAAATCCTAGTCTTAACTATAAAATCTTCTTGCAAAAAAACTTGTCTTTTGACCTCTTCTGTTAGAGGTAGACTTGCAAGCTAAGTCCCAGTAAGTATTCTTAATGTGAACATAGAAATAATAAGATTTAGTCATGTGCTTCTATTGACATGTGCCACTGCCGTTGGAAACTTACAGGAATATAGCATGCACTTAAGTCCTGTCTTGCAAGGGAAATGCTTTCTTGTGCTGCACTTAATGTATGCTTTGGTGTGGGGTTTTTTTTTTCAAGGTGCTGGATTTGCAGGATGCTATTGTCAACATAACTGCTTCTTTTGACAACGAGACTGTAATGCTGAAAGACATTTGCCTGGCTCCTCTTGCTCCCTACAACAACAACTGCACTATACTGAGTGTACTCAACTACTTTCAGAACAGTCATTCCGTACTAGATCACAGGAATGGGGATGAGTTCTTTGTCTATGCTGACTACCACTCTCACTTCTTATACTGTGTTCGGTAAGCAGTATGATTACATGTTTTTCTAACTGTAGGCCAACTAGGTCTTTGTCTTGCTGGTAAACAAAACTAGCTAGTTCTTGCTGCCCCCTTGAACCTTTTCTTGCCCCTTTTTAAACTCGCAATACAATGTGGAACTGCAGATTAGTATTGATTGCTTCTGTTTCTTTATCTTAGTACTTCAGCAGGAGTTGCATGTTCAGGTTAAGCTTGGTTTGGTGTAGATGCTGGCTCTGTTTTACCTTAACCATGTTTCAAACACTTCTGAAAAGTAGAATTCTGATACAGAAGACAGCTTCTAAGCTTTCATTTCAGTTTATAGTTCAGTTGGGTAGAAGCCACTCCTTGTCTTAAAAGCTATAAGGAAGACACGTTTAAAACTGTATTTAAATTCAAAGCAAACATAGCACAAGGGCAATGTATCGCTAGCAGTCTTATCTCATTTCTCTCTTGATAGTCAGTTATAACAGAACAGCTTTTTACTTTTTTGTTCTGTGGTGCCATGCCCCAGTTGTCAAGCAGAAGCTAACAATTATTGCTGGTGATCTCTTTAGGGCTCCAGCATCACTGAATGACACAAGCTTGCTTCACGATCCCTGCTTAGGAACATTTGGTGGACCTGTATTTCCATGGCTGGTGTTGGGAGGATATGATGGTAGGTGGCAAAACACTGTTACAGTTTAAGTCTTGTAAGTACATACTTGTGTGCTGCCTTTGGCACTAAAGGTGCATTCTCATTCAACACACATTTCAATGCACTCCAGAGAAACTGGAGTTCTGTTAAATTTTCAGTAAGTAAGGATATTTTCAGTAGATCAATGCTGAGATTGGGGGCAGACTGCTTGCATTTGGCACTTCTAGAGTAGTCTGTTACTGGAACATACTTGTCTTGTTGACAAGTATGGAAGTGTTCAGTCTCCTTTGGGCCTGCTAAAGGATCTTTAGTTTTTGGAGACTAGATAAAGATATGAAGTATCTCAAGTTGACATGCAAAAAATGTATTTTGCTTTTGAGTTAGAATAAAGTTTTGTCCCTGATCTGACAAAGCATTTAAGAATAGATTAAGATGTTCACAATGGAAACCCTTTCATAATTATTCTGAAGCCAGAATTTTGTTAAAGCAATTTATCTGTCAAGTTATGTTTAATTGGATTTATCAAATACAAATGTACTAAAACAGCCTTTGAGGACAAGCACTTGATTAAACTGTAGACTTTTTTACTTGCTTTGAGTAAAACCTAAGTATGCAAGAGGCACCATGTTTAAGAAACCACATCCTGTTACTTCACTAGATGGAAAGTCATAAGCACTGGTTATATAGTACCCCCTTGTCTAACCATGCAACAATTTAATGTTGGGGTGCCATGAATGTGGTAAATAATGATTGATTACTTTTTAATACAATCTGGAGTGCTTATCAACTTCCATTCTTATTTCAGTAATGTCTATTCTTATTTCAGTAGTGTTTTTGAGGACTCAATGTTGTTAAACAGATTGCATTTAATGGAGTTGTGGGGTTGGGATTGCTTTGGACAGTAATAATTTTAAACTTAATTGTACCTATCTGTACTGGAATGTAAGCTCCATTTCATAATGCCTGACAATTTTTTTTTCCTACTCTGTAGATGATAACTATAATAATGCTACAGCTCTTGTTATTACTTTTCCTGTCAACAACTACTACAATGACTCAAGAAAGCTAATGAAAGCCTTGGCATGGGAAAAGGAGTAAGTAGGCTTCCTGTGTTCTGAAATGCATACATTATTTAGAGCAACCTTTAAATGTAGATATGTGAAAAACACCTGTACTGCACTAACAGTTTCGCAGTATAACTACAGGGATGTTTTGAGAAGCAGCAAAGCCTGGTAAGGACAGGCTATACTGGTCATAAGACTTTCACTTTATCTGGCAGCCTTCATTTGCTTTGAGGAGATGGTCACTAACAAGACTAGAACCTGTCTAGTCCAGTAGTACTTGCTGATAAGTAACTTTAGAGAGGATTTTATGTATTTCACTTTGGCTAGTATTACACAGGTAGACTCTCCAATCTGCTGGACTGTTACCACCAGTGGAAAGGTCCAGCATTATCCTGTAATTCTTAAACTGTAATTTTTACAAAAGCCATCCAGATGAGGATCTAAAGCTTTTATCCCCTTCACCATCTTGAAGAGCTGATGTTGGCTTACACAGGCCAACAGCTCTGGCTAGCAGTTCAGATAAAAACTACTGTACTAGAAAGTCTGAGACTAAGTACAAGTATAACTAGTGTCTCCCTGTGTCACAAGCACTTCTCTTCAGTTAGGGGAACTGAAATAAGGGTTAATAAATTGTTCAAGTGCTGTAAGCAAGCTGCAGTTGTATTAATGTGTGTACTTCTAAGTCTAGCTTTGAGGAAAACAGCACTTATGCTTTGAAATAGTTTATGCTTATGCAAGATAATCTGGTTGTGCTCAAACTCTGGAGAGAACGTGGAAGGTATTTCAGCATAGTATGTTTCTAGTGCTTGGAGTAGAGTTCTAAGGATATGTAGTCAGCATCCATCTTAAAATTGAGGAATGTCAAAGTACTGTCTGGCCACAGTGCACTCTTGTGCACAGAGATGATTTGAATTTGCCTTCAGCTGACTTCCAAGTATTTCTTATACAAGATGGTTTATCCTTTGAAGTGTGACTGACTCTTTTTTTTTTTTTTTTTTTCTTCTAGATTTATTAACTTTTTGAAGAACTATAATAATCCAAACTTAACTATATCATTTTCTGCGGAACGGAGTATTGAAGATGAAATCAATCGTGAAAGCAACAGTGATATTGGCACTGTGTTGATAAGCTATATTGTAATGTTTGTGTACATCTCCATAGCTTTGGGACATATCCAGAGCTGTAGAAGACTGCTGGTATGTGTATAGTTCTCATTGCTATAAACACTGAAGCTACAGTGTTTCTGCTGACTTGTTTCTCTTAGCTTTAAGTGACTGAAATATTTTTGCAGACTGCTCATATTCAATCTTGTCTTAAAGCACTGAGTCCTCCTTAGATGGGAACTAGGGGGAGCATTGTCCTTCTTGTCATACTTGACAGTTCCTGTGCTTCATAACCTCAACTAAGTCTATTTTCACTTGAGATGTGCATGAGCTTTGAGGTTTATAGCTTCAAGTTTTCTTTTAAATATCTGGATCTCCAAAAGAACTAGAAAAGTAAGGTTTCTGTTAACTACACTAAACGTAAGAATATTGTTTTTACCTTTGCTATAATCTGTCCTGTGTGAAGATGCTGGTTTGGTTGACAGTCATTCCAACTTTTTTAGGTGGATTCAAAGATTTCCCTGGGCATTGCAGGCATCCTGATTGTACTGAGTTCGGTGGCATGTTCTGTAGGCATTTTCAGCTACTTTGGAATCCCACTGACACTGATTGTGATAGAAGTAATTCCCTTCTTGGTGCTGGCTATTGGAGTGGACAACATTTTCATTATGGTCCAGACACTTCAGGTATGTATTCTTTCATACAGACTCTTCTAAATGTGCTTGTATCTTTGAAGACTGTTAACTTGGCGCAGAAAGTCTTGTACATTCCTGTGCTCACCCTGTGAGAGTCCAGAGCTGCTCAGACTGGGCTATCTAGTGGTCTTGAAGAGAGACAAGACTATATGTACATTCCGCTCCCTTCCCCTGCCTGCCCCCCCAAAAAACCCCCCAAACACCAAACATSTGCTTTTTCTTTCTGTGGGTTGATATCAAGCTCATTTAACGTAGTTTCTGATCCACATATTTTGATTGCTTGTAATTTTAGTGTGTTGTGAGCAGACTAAACTACACGCTTCAGACCAGGGACTTCTTACACTAAGTCTTAGTGGGTAATCGGCTTTCTAATTTGACAGGCCCAGTAACCCACTGAAACTCGCACTGCCTTTGGCAACTGTGTGATTTTTGCTGAAGTACTGAACTTACTACTGTATTTAAGTTAAGTTTGAAGCAAGGCAACAGGGGATGTTCATGCTGCTTTTGTATTAGACAATGTCTGCTTTTTTTATCTAACTCATGATAATGCAGTGAAAATGATAAAAGACAGGTTTGGATGTTTGAAAGTTGTTTTTTTTTTTTTTTTTAAAGCCACACTTTCTAAAGTGCGTGATTCCTAATTATAATAAATTATTGCCTTAAAACAGAGAGATGAGCGCCTTCAAGGTGAAACACTGGATAAACAGATTGGCAGAGTCTTGGGAGATGTGGCACCCAGTATGTTTCTCTCATCTCTTTCGGAGACTGTGGCATTCTTTCTTGGTAAGACTTCTTTAATATTTGAAGATAAGGGCCTTATCATACCTGCATGTTGCAAGAAGAAATGCAAAACTGAAATACAAAAACAAAGCAAGAATTTGTAGAGGAAGTTTAGCTTAGTTGTTCATTGCTGTAATCAGGTTTAACTTGACCTCTGCTGAGGATAGGCATTGTAGTACTTTAAGAGACTGGCACAGTTAAAAAAGATGTAATTCTGAATCTGTCAAGCTCTTCAGCTTGAAAAGCTGGAGGTTTTTGCTGATTTGTAGTGACTGACGAGTCTAAATTTGACCTTAGTAATATATCAAATATCAGGGTGTACTAGTTCCTGCATTGCATTCAGTCATCTTGCCACTGCTTGGAAAAATGCCCCTATGACAGATTATGTTTGAGGTTCACTCTTACAGTATGTGTTAGAGGCGTATCTTATGTTGTTACCCTTCAAGTATAAATTGGCCTTCTTTCATAATGAACTTGTTTACTTGGAGTGTAATTTGCCATTGGCTCAACTTGCATTGAGTGGCTTAATACTGAAGTAAGATCTTGCTTGACAGCACTCCTTAACTAGCCTCTTATGCAGCCTGCACAAGCCTATAACTTTGGAATTGAGAAATGGCTTAAAGCTAGTCACTTCTTTGCACAGCCTTAATGCTGTCAAACAGGTCAATGACAGCAGTCGTAGCCAGGCTCATATCAGCTGTTTTCTTCACTCTGAAGAGAAAGGCTCTTTGTCCTGCTAACACTTAAATTGGATATCAGTCTAGAAAATGCTCATGCGTTTCTAAGAGAAGGGAGCCTGCTTGTTTAACAAACTGGGTCACTTCCTCCAGGGACACTGTCTACGATGCCAGCGGTTCGCACATTCTCCCTTTTTGCTGGAATGGCTGTGCTCATAGACTTTATTCTTCAAGTCACGTGCTTTGTAAGTCTCCTGGGCTTGGATATTAAGCGTCAAGAGGTGAGTATAAATGCACCTGTAACTGCAGTGTAATACAGATGGCTGCTTCTGCAGAACTATACTAAATCTGGCATTTAATCAATTTTCAGAGAAATAGACTGGATATTCTGTGTTGCATCAAAAGCAATGAAGAAATGAGCAGTCCCCAACGTTCTGAGAGCATCTTATTTCAGTTCTTCAAAAATCTGTATTCTCCGTATCTGCTTAAGGATTGGATGAGACCAATAGTAGTATGTATACTCTGTTTACAGTAAGCGGTCATCTAAACTTGAGCAAAAGTGAGCCTGAAAGTCTCATACTGAAGAATAATCTTCAACACAATGAAACAAATGAAGCTTCTAGGATTTTTGCTTTCAGCATTAGTATTGGAATAAGCTTTTGTAACTGTAAGAGTATTTCTAGTAAAAAATCTGGACCTTGGACAATCCAAGGTCAAGCCCCTTAGAGTTGCATTACTGACAATCAAATCACTTAGGCATATGTCAAAAATCAGCACATGTTGTGCTCCTACACTGCATTAATCTAGAGCAGTGTTGCAGAATCTGTGATTCAGTTTGAGGTTACTGCGCTTATTTACAGAGGATGTTTGGCATATCTTTCACTGCTGCCTTCTAAGTATAAATTTTCCCTTATGCCTCCAAAGGGAACTCTTGAGTAGCTAGCTTTTACTGCCACTGTTGTACTAAGCCTGGGTAGCATACTTAAACTAGAGCCTCTTTGCATGGTTGCTGTTAACTTAGTAAATTACTTCTATGGCGTGTTGTTTCTGTACAGTTCTCACTTCCGTGAATTTGCTTTTTTGCAGATAGCAGTGTTTGTGGGTGTTCTGTCATTCAGTACAGCAGTTATGCACAATGTAGAGATTGGACTGGATCAGTCTCTCTCAATGCCAGATGTAAGTCTTAAGATCATGTTGCTCTTCAGCAATTTGTGGCTGAATTGAAACCTTTATCATGTGCTACCTCGACATTATGTAATAGTAACTCAAAACTTTCCTTTTAAGGACTCCTATGTAATGGTTTACTTCAGCCAGCTCAGTAAGTACCTGCATGCAGGGCCTCCTGTCTACTTCGTTCTCGAAGAAGGGCACAACTACACCTCTTTGGAAGGGCAGAACATGGTGTGTGGTGGAATGGGATGTAATAATGATTCACTTGTCCAGCAAGTCTTCAGTGCTGCAGAAATTAGTAGCTAGTAAGTCTTTCATGCTTTTCTCTGAATAGTCACATGGAAGAGATGTAGCTGACCAGTGTGTGTCCTTTTAATTTAGCTTAGCTGTTGATTGTACAACTGACACTATCATACTTGCTTTATACTGCTGTTTTGGGAGAGTGAGGTGGGGGGAAGAAGCTGTAGCCATCTCCTAGAATGTGGATAAAACCTGTCTGAGCTAGTGGATACATTGATGTACTTGAGTTTGAAGGATCAAGGCCCTTTTCCAAGGAATCTGGGACTGGTAGGAAGAAAAACTCATGAAAACCTCTCAGTATGGTTAAGCTCTCCTGGAAAATGACTTGTATGCTCAGCTTCTAAACTTGGTGGATAAACTAGCCTAGCAAGACTAAGCGGGAATTGTATCTGAAGTTCAGTAGCTAACAACTGAAGAAAGTCTCTTCCTGATTCCTTGCACTGTAGTTCAGTGGTTTTACTTCAGCCTAACTGAAGGAGAAGCCTTGCTTGAAAACTGGGGCAACAATATCTGGAACAGGATGGAGCATAGAGTGGACAGGGGAATGGAAAGCTGAGCTTGGCAGTGGAACTTGAATGCAGGGAAGAAGCTCCTGCTGTTTGCTAGCTGCAGTGTTACGAGGAAGACTGGCTCTTGGATGGGGTACTGGAGCAGGGGGCTACATGGAGAGCTAAGTAGCTTGGACCAGAATGAGTTAACATGGAGTAAGTCAGCACTGGAGAGATCAAGGGATGTGTTCTGGAATGAAACATAACATTACTGATGATGGTTATGTTATTTTATTAGCACGAGRATAGGCTATGCCCCATCATCCTGGATTGATGACTACTTTGACTGGGTGAAGCCACAGTCATCCTGTTGCAGAGTCTACAATACCACTGGACAGTTTTGCAATGCTTCAGGTATTAGCATCTATCTAGTTGCTAGGGGATTAGCTTGGTTTATAAGTTTCGCAGCCAGAATATTTTATCATGGTATGAGTCAAGTGAATAGCTCTTCTTACTGTGAGCAGGCACCTCCTAAGTTGCCCTCTAATTTGTTTGAACTGCTGTTTGAGTGAACTTAAACATTCCACTGGAATGCTGCAGGTTGAAGACAGCCTGCCTAGGCAGCCAGTGTAATGAGTATTCAGAAAATAACTTGTTATAAAAACGTTGATCCTTCTGCTGGTTTCATTAGAGCACACAAACTTAGTGCTCTGTTTTTGTTCAGATCCTTCAGTTTGGTATAATTCTCATCGGGTCTAATGTAGATAACGCACAAGTAACTGAGTTCTCTGGTAGCCCTTGCCTTAATAGTAATAAATAAAAATAAGGGACTACAAATTTTATACAGAATTTCAGGGCTGATCAGTTATTTTATCAGTGAAAATGCTTTTTATGGAATTGTATCCTGTGGTATTGCAAGTCAGAAGTTACCAGTGTTACGACAAAGAATACTTGATCCTGTAGCTGACCTTCTTCCTGTATTTCTTTAGTCACTGATCCATCCTGCACTCGTTGTCGACCACTGACTCAAGAAGGCAAGCAGAGACCACAGGGCAAAGACTTCATGACATTTTTGCCAATGTTCCTATCGGACAACCCTAATCCTAAATGTGGCAAAGGGTAAGGGACATATTCTATGTATCTTGCTTAGACCAGTGTGTTAAAGATACTTGCTCTGGAAGTGTGACTTTGTCTGCAAGGTTGGATACCTAATGTCTTTCTAAAAGGCATACAAACACTGACATCTCACCTGTTCTGTAGTATTTTCTGAAACAAAACTGGGAAAACAGTGCATCATCAACTAAATGGAACAGCAACTTTCCCCTGTACAAAGAGAAACAACTTCTATAGTCAGTCTGTTCTAGTATATTCTGTGCAATCTTGAAATGTATTGTGCTCTGAAGCTTTTTTGAGTTTTGGAAACTGTTAGAAACAAGATTATAAGTTATAAAAGCTAACAAATTTGAATGGTGCGCACTGACATTGACATCTAAAATGTTTATATAGAGGACATGCTGCATATAACTCTGCTGTCAACTTTATAAACAACAAATCTGAAGTTGGAGCTACTTATTTTATGACTTACCATACAGTACTGAAAACATCATCGGATTTTATTGATGCTATGAAGAAAGCTCGGGTTATAGCAGATAACATTACTGAAACCATGGGCATCAAAGAGAAGAACTACCGGGTGTTTCCTTACAGGTATGCTTAGATCTTTCTTGCTTCAGTGACAAATACTCAACTTGAGGAACTGAGAAAAGGTACTGGTTAATAACATCTTACAGACTTGAGTTTTGTCTAACAGGAGGTAATATAGAGACTGGAATGTCTAGTAAAACCACAAAAATACAACTTGCATCCACAGCACTAATATCCCTTTACTGTGGTTGATAACTTACTTAAACCAAGAAGCCTGTGCTTTACCAAAAAGGTAGCTCTGGCTTCAACTTGGGCACTTCCTAGTTTTCATAGTAGGGTTTAATAGTTCTAACTTAAGCAGATATGTTGACCTGGGTTGTTGCAAGCTGTAATGTGAACGTATTAACTTCAAACTTAAGTTATTTAAACTTAAAGCAAAGGCAGCAGTGATGTCAAGTACTGCTTGTCTAAATGCTTGCATGATTAACATACTAAAGACTCTGTATAAGAGTACCACAATGAAATTGAGTTGGAATTGCTACCTGTACAGCTGAAATACTAACTCTTTGCTTCAAAGAATCCTTACGGTCTCACTGCATAATGAATCAGGTCAGACCCTCTGCAGTAGATCCTGCAGATACCACAGTCTATCTGAGGAACTACCTTGTGGCAACTATTGTAGCTGCTTATATTGAAGTGTGGGAATTGCCCTGACTTCCAGATACATTTATTTGAAGTGTTAGAGAAGAGTTGTCATATAAGAGCCAGTGTCTGTAGGATTCATTCTACTGGTGCTAGGAAGCCAGTTCCTGCTGGTGACTTCTATAAGGAGGGAACTACTTTATCTTTAACACAGAAGCTAATCTAATATTAGCATATAAAAAGGAAGATGRCTAACTACAACTTCTCTTCTTTCCACAGTGTGTTTTATGTCTTCTATGAACAATACTTGACAATTGTGCATGATGCTGTCTTTAATCTCTGCATCTCCTTGGGATCAATATTTTTGGTGACAACTGTGCTGCTTGGTTTTGAAGTATGGGCTGCTGTTGTAGTTTCAGTAACTATTGCTATGATAATTGTCAACATGTTTGGAGTGATGTGGCTCTGGGGCATCAGCCTGAATGCAGTTTCATTAGTAAATCTTGTCATGGTAAGTTAGCAAGACATCCCTCTGCTTCCGTTTCCAAGTCTTGAACAGTTCTGTGTGTCTTGTGTATATATTCATGATACTCAGTAGTATTTTCTACTAAACTTTGACAGGCATTTGAACAGTAGTGGAACTATCTTAATATGTCTAGATGGTGTATAAACAGGTTTATTCTGACAACTAGTCCTAGTACTGATAAGATATAGCAATTGAACTGTAAGYTATACTGCATCTGGTGGTGGTTTCTTCTGTTCTGCAGCAACAGTTGTATTGCTATGATATAGTGCACATCGGCAGAGGTTGTTCATGCCTAAGGTAAGGATACATAGGTTAGTGTTAAGGCTTCTGCTGTATTTATGTTGTACAGAGTAGATCTGTGACATGCTAGCACCAGTATTGTTCCTGCATAAATGAGTGAAACCACTTGGACAGAGAGTGCCTCAGTGCAACACCCCACAGCTTAGTAACTAATAGCTGAGTGCTGGAGCTCTGGCTTACCTTTCTCTCTAGAGATTTATTGCAGATCTGAGGAAGTTGTCAGAGTAAACTGTTGCCCCATGTTACAGCTAGGCATATGTTCATGAAAGTCTACCTGCTAGATAGTCTAAGATTTGCCAACTGTTCAATCAATGTTGTAAATGACTAAACAGCTTGTTTTTAAAATTAAAGTGTTAAACTCACCTGAATTTTTATGGTGTCAAATCAGCATGTATACTAAATCAGCATGTATCCTCAGTGTTACTCTAAAGCAATGTTATTGTAGCCGATATCTGTAAAGTGATTTTAGTGTTCGGTGTTCACTGCACGCACTGTATTGAAGCCAGCTTTCTTCAACATCAAGAAACTTTCGCCCTCCAAAACGATCTCATTGTTCTGATTCCTGTTTAATCAGATTAATTGTCCATTAGTAATAACTGGTGGTGAAATGGCATACAGTACCTGTACCAGCCTCTAGTAACCAAGTTAACACTGAGCTTGTAATTTCCAGTGACATTTTAATCCTGGGAACTGAACACAGCTGCTAGCATCTCTAGCCCGTCTAGAGTTCCAAGTAAAGACCTTACCGTCAAAGTGCTCATCTAAATGGTATTTTCATGGATGTTTCTTTTCATTCTCTAGAGTTGTGGTATCGCTGTGGAATTCTGCAGTCACGTGACAAGAGCGTTCACTGTTAGTACTAAAGGCAGTAGAGTAGAGCGTGCAGAAGAAGCTCTGTCTCACATGGGCAGTTCAGTAAGTATCTGCTGTTTGGGGGGGGAAATGAGTAGCCGAGTTACAACTTACAGACTATGCCAATATCCTTAAGTCATAAGGATGGCCTTGCCTTTTTGGAATACTTGATCAAAACTCTTAGAGGTCAACCTAGGCTTCTACTAGTAATAGGGGTGATCAAGAATCAATTTTCAGTCTGATGCTATTACTACCTAATAGTAGAGAACAGAGCTAAAAGCCTTAGCTGAACTAGTAGTTTGGATTAACCTTGAATTATCCCATTAAAGTTTAAGTGCTTCTCTCATCCAAATACTCACAGGTGACTAGGAAAGGTTGTTCTGAATACGGGATGCAATTGAAGCTTTGCGAATGCAAGCAGGGCTCAGTATTTAGGCAGTACTGTCATGTCACTTAGACTAAGATAAGCAACCTGGATGGGGTTGGAATAGACTGTTCTGATGATATATGTACTGGATCCAGGTAAGGAACTTCACTAGAATGTGAGTTACTTCAGTAATGGCTTTCATCTGTATCCGCCTGAAGTAAAAATTGAACTATAGGTGGCTGTACAGATTAGAGTGGGTTTTTAATCATACTGAGCCTGGTCTGTGGTGTCAGGTTCTGGTGGGATCAAGAAGTTGCACTCTTCTGAGTAGGTCTTGGATTTGGTTCTAAGGACTAACAGGTAAGGAGGTATACTGTATGTAGGAGCCTCAAATTACATAAGAATTTTAGCAAGTGTTAAATACTTAAAGCAAATGGATTACATAAAGCCCTACTTATCACTTTAAAACACTTTTTTTTATTGACAGGTTTTCAGTGGTATCACACTGACCAAATTTGGAGGAATTGTAGTATTGGCTTTTTCCAAATCTCAAATCTTCAAGATATTCTACTTCAGGATGTATCTAGCTATGGTTCTGCTGGGAGCAACACATGGACTAATATTTCTTCCAGTTCTGCTTAGTTACATAGGTAAGATGTGACAGTCTGCTCTAAAACTTCAAACAAAAATAGCGTGGTACCTGTGGACACTTTCTCTCCATTAAATAGGAAGGATTGCAAAGATAAAAAGCAGTACTCGAATGTGCCTCTGTCATTCACGTAGCCGGTCTGTTGGAAAGGCAGGGTTGATGGGTGGCAGTGCAAGCTCACAGTTACAGGCATGCTGAACTGCAGCAACCGCAGCCTRCCCCATGTAGCTGCACTGTGCTGTTCTTCGTGGAGGTGGCTGCCTAGGCCCATGTGGCCCAACAGACAGCAGCATGATTAAAGTCTCTAAACCTGGGGACAGGATGGTGGGTGGAAGCAACAAACCTGCTGTGGGACAGCGTTCCTGCATTCGCAGAACCGATCTCGCTTTGCAGCAAGGATGGTCCAAACACTGTCCTCTTTGGAAATTCATGCCGATGGTGTAGTTCTTAAAAGCAGACTTTAACTGAGCCTTACTTAAGGAGGTTACAACTGATGGGGATTCACCTACTGCCCTTGCTGCTGCTGACAGCTATTAACAGCTGAGCAGAAGCATGTTTCTGAAGTCCCATCAATGTTAAGCTGGACCTAGGTAACTAAGATCATGCATGCTTCTTGATGACTGACTGATCTGCTGTAATGTTGAGACTTTAGAGTAACTCTTTTTTTTCTCTCCCTCAGGCCCATCAGTAAATAAAGCTAAAACTCGTGCTGCACAGGAGAGGACCAGAGGTACAGAACGGGAGAGGCTTCTCTACTTCTAGTTTTTAAGTGTTCAGTGGACTTCATGAACTGTGGCTTAGGCCCAGCTCTTCTTAAGAACTGAAACGCAGCAATGTTCTATGACTATCACACTGTAACCACCACTGACTTGACTCCTGCACAGATTCAACTGGAAGATACCAGCTGCAGCTTCAGACATAGCTTTAAACTCAGGAAATGCTACGTGTGGCTCATGTAACAGTATTACTAAAACTAGATGTGTTAACAAGATTACTAAAACACTTCTGTTTTCAAGAGGTTGTTTCTTTTTTTTCTAGAAACCTAAACCAGCTGTATTGCGAGTTGAATACCTTTTTTGTCAATGAAACTGAGGTGACATGTGTAAGAGAATGGACTGCTAAACCACTGACGCTAATTTTAAATGCAGGTCAATGCAATTTTTCTCTATTTTTAGGGGGAAGCCATCACAAGTTACAATATTTTTAGTACTATTTGCCAAAATGTCTTGTATATACTTTATTATAAAATAGTAATTTTGTAGTTCAAAAATCTACTTAAATGCAATAAATTAAGTTTATACATTTCAGTGGAAGAGTCTTTCAGAACGTTGTGGGCTTCATGAGAGCTTGTTCTCCAAAAACTTGTTTGAAGAAGGTGACATGTTCTTCACAGTGCTCACCTAAGGGGAAGCAAAATAAATGTTAAAGTTAACTTTAAAACTCAGAAACTGAGAAGCAGGATTATGTYGTTTGTTTCACTTACCTCAAGTTGTAAGTACTAATTCTTATCTTTATTGCCTCTGAGTAAAGGAGTTTAACAATTTTAAAGCAGTGGAATACTAAGGTATCTTTAGTCCTGWGACAAATATTCTTGTGGTGAAGCAGATGTCTGATCTAGTTCCTGCATCTAACCAGCAGATTCATATCCATGAGATTTCTTTACCGTCAAAAGATCTTGGAGTGGGATTCTGTGCCTATAGGCTATCTGGTGATTAAGAACATGTCACCAAGTGCAAGCAGTTTAGCTTGGTTTTTAAAGTGAGAGGAACTGTAGTATAAAACAGGCCTTGAATTTTTGTAATCTGTGGAAACAGACAACTGAATGCAAAGGTTTCTTGACCCAGTTCCTGGCTTCAGGAGAAAGCACTAATTGGAGATAATGGCCTTGCTAAGCTAAGCAGTGCAAGCAGCTGCAAGCCAAACAGGTTAGCTTAATCTGCAAATTCCTGTTTGGCTCAGTCTCTTTACTCCTGGGTGCMGTATATGAAGGGGCAAGACAAGTTAACTTTTGAACTATGCTTAAAGGCAAGTCTAAAATACAGGGTAGAATGCACCAAGAGTTTTATCTTACAATACAGACTCAGCTGGAGTGGAAGTGAAACAAGTCTTAGTTCTGTTTGCACAATGGAGTATCTTGGTCTAATTGCTTATTGCTTACCTGGTGTGAAACTAGGGTTTCCTCGTAACCGCTGATTTCTTTGTTCAAAGAATCTGAATATAGTATAGAAAAGCATGTCATCTTCTGCTTGTTTTGCTGCATCAAGGAATTTGCGGGCTGAAATGCTGTCATGTCCTCCGATACCCCTGATGAATCTCAAGGCAGCCAAAACTTGGTGTTTGGACAACAGAACTTCCACTATCTCRTCATTTGCTGTGGAAAGTCTCTGTGAAGTCAATCACAGCTGTAAGACTATGCTTCTAACAAATGACTGAGATGCTAGCTAGTCATTTGGACAGGTAAGCTGTTTGACAAGTCTAACCCACAGGTGACATGGAGTTACTATAGTCTGAAATGCTTACTTTTAACATGTCCAGAGAGAGCTGATGTGCTGGAGGGTAAATGCTTTCCAGGGACAGTAACAGACAAGCCTAGGGCAAAAGTAGAAATAACCTTAACATTCTGAAGACTTCCCACCTCCATCACTAGCTTACTGAAGCAACTTGTCTTACATACCAAAGGCTTTGAGTCACTGAGCACGTGGTACTGCAGAAACTGATGGAGCATGTAGAACAAGTTGTGTTGAACAAGGGTTTTGATGACCAGCTCATACAAGTAGTGCTGTGAATGCAGGAGGAAGACCATCAAAGGTATGTCTCAATACCAGTTTTTATAATCTAGAAGGTAGTATTGTATAGGACTTAGGCAGATGCCCCAGACTGGTCTGAAACTCCATGTAATTTCATGGAGTGAGGCAGTATACTTGGCATGTAAGTACTTTACCTGAACTGCAATCTGGAACTGGTTAAGAGAGCGAATGTATTCCATCAGGACTGCTATAGTGAACTTATGAGGTGCTTCCTGGACAAGAAAAAAGTGTTAAGTGGAACTTGCATAGCTTCCCCTGTTAATGACAACCCTGTAAGAATGTGCATCAAAATACCCTAATCCTGACAATAAAGCCTTCTGCAGGCTGTTTCAAGCAGTCAACTTAAGTGTGCTGCTCTGAGACTGCTGCCAAACTAGCACTTAAAATTAACTTACCTTCTTCTCTGTAAACACAGATAAAACATGTGTGTACATGTCAGACTGGTCAATAACTGCTTGAGTGCGGACTGGACGTTTCAGGAGTGGATTACTTCTACTCAGGCCTGCTTCTACCACCTACAAGAAGAAAGCCTTTTTAAAAGAAAACTAGTGTTGTAGTACAGTTTTAGTCAGTCTCATCTGTACAGAGACTGTTTTCCACTGGGAAAACATAACTATAAACATGTCTTACTACTGAACAAATTCACATCTGTGGTCATGTTATACTAGATGCATTCTGTTCAGTGTGGGCTTTCGTATTAAATATAAAACTGCTTTTAAAAGTTACATAAATGTAGCTGCTATTATATGCCTCAAAGCCAGGAGATGAATCAAACTTACTATATTGATGCAGGCCCTCAGCTTCAGAAGGATTTTTATTATGTGGCTGTACTATGTAAGTTAGTGCTTGAACTTGGTATTTTAACAGAAGTAATTGAGATGCATCAGGGCTGCATATGTTGTGCAGTGGTATAGTGTGCTGTGAAATCAGTGGTTTGGAAACAATTTTGATAGTTATGGATTCCAAGTTGCTTTTTGAGCTTCTACCCTCTTTCTGCTTTCAAACACTGGGGTATGCTACTCGTCACACTGGAGGTGAGCTATGCAGCATCAGAGTGCTAAGTGGGGAGTCTTAGTGCACCTTGCACAGTAGACCACCTACTGTGAGCCTGAGGCAGCCAGGACCTTGGGGTAGGCCCGAATTTCCTAAGTAGAAAAGAGCATGCCTTCACCATGATGCAGCCTGAAATGCAAACAGCATCATCCTGTCTTTGTAAGCTGCTGTAGCTAACATGGTTTACCATAGTATAGCTTTGCTCAGCTTCCAAGTACTTCTTATATTCATGATTCAGTTTGTCAAAAACAGTTGCAATCACAGACAGCGATCCCCTTTCTGGCTCACTGAGCACTGAAAAGATAAGGAAAAAGAACTATGAGGAAAGGTAACAAGGGGCTTTTAATGTTGCCATTTTCAAAGGGTGATCTCTAAACTTGATTCTAAACTTTAAAGAAACACATTCAGTCATGTCAGATGTATTTACTAAAGGCAGGGGGAGTTGAATTCTTCCGTGCTGTTAAATAATTCCTTTAGAATGGTGACTGAGGGTAGTCTAGGCAAATGACATCTTACAGGACCAAGCTTGCTTCAGAGGTGATCTCAAATCTAAGAACAGCCCAGCTAACTTGTGAGTATTTATGAATAAGCAGTATTGTACTTTCAAGAGACAGACAAAGCATATGAACTTACTTTGAGAGCATACAGATAGGATAACCATTTTGCATTCTTTCCTTTGGAGAAGGAAATCCATTAGTTTTCCTTTATCTAGCAAGAGGTTAACTACAGGTTCAAGTTTTACTTGAAGACTCCAGAGGTAACCTTGATTTGAAGGAGTAAAACAAAGAGTGAATTGCCTTATATAGTATAGCCTAGAYATCCAACTTTTCCACTTTTAAATGAGAACACATCTAGATTATTACTTATTTGCCTTCCTAAGTCTGTTTTAGAGCAGCATTACCCCTGAAAAGTTGTAGTAAAGATATGGTCATCCTCAGTTATCTCTACCAAGAGTAGCCATCTTACTAGGTACATCTGCTTAGTCACTGTTCTAAGCTGCTTTGTGCACTGAAGGTACTAAACTAGCCACCCTTTGACACTGAGTATAGTAGACTCAAACAGCTCACCACTTACCTTCACTTGCACTGATGATAATATCAGGTTGAAAGACAATCCAAGAAGAAGAATCTAAATGTTAAGTTCTAACATCCGTATTAACATTGGTTCTAAACTGTGGCTACTAAATTCACATTACTGTACTGAAGCAGATTCCATTAACACACTTTCATTTACTATCCCCTTTCTTGTAAGGTCTTGAACCATATTCTTGGAATTATGTCTTCAATTTTGTGGTGTACTTATTCAGTAATTTCATACATGCATCTCAAATGACCAAGAAATGTGGTATTGTATTATACTAGATTTCCATATTTACAACTCTATGAAAGCATTACAGTCTCTTATAAACCATACTATTTTGTCTTGAAGTAAATATGCATAATCAGCTAAAGCTGGATTTAATGGGTCAAAGTAACAAATGCTAGCTTCTTCCATGCTTGGTACATAGAATGAGGCTTCACTAAGATTCTTGCACTTTTAGAGTATTTAAAGGATACAGAGTTTACATGGAACAGGAGACTGACTCGTCACAGAAGCTGGACCTGCAGAAAAATTATCAGGTGAAGAACAGCAGTACTCTGGCAGCACTCCWACACTAACAAAGTACAGACTACAAGCTTACATGGAAAAGGCAAGTATGGATTGTAACATGTCTAGCAGTCCTACAGCAYGCAGGCAAAAAAGATATACCTGCTTGTGCAGCCAGATCATCTACAAATAAAATCTGACACTGAGAAGGCAAACAGATTCTTCAAAACATGACTGTTTTGGTTTTCAGCCATGTAAAATCATGCATGCAAAAGCATTTCTATCTCTAGTACTATAATTCTAAATACATAGACTCCATTTGCTGTATTTATATGTAACCACTTTAGTTTCTTAAAAAGCAAGACTGGTTTGTACTTCCTGATCCTAACCTTTGTTTAATACAAACTTCTACCTGCAAATCTATCAGTCATACTTGTATTAGTGACTTCAACAAAGAGCTTTTAAGGTGCAGTCATCCCTATAGAAGCATCTTAATAAAGAGAAGCTTTGCCATATGCTAGTAGAATTATGTTCAGACTATTTCTAGCTACTTCCAGCTTGAGGGTAATTATCTGCTACACTTCTAGGACAGGAGAACAGAAAGGTAATCCAAGAAGAATCTAAGTGTTCAAGTACTAACACTGACTTTAGCATTGCTTCTAAACTGGTCCTACGCTTGATTCTAAGCTTAGATTGTCTTTCAGCCTCTTTATCTGATTTCAGAAGTCAAATAGTTATGACTTAAGCCAGAAAAGCATGAATACACAAGCTTTTATAGCTGTGGCAAAAAAAAAAAAAAACACAAACACTTTGAAGTGTAAAAGCAAATTACTATGGSAAGTATTCACCTTAAACAGCAACTCTTTCTTTTCTGTAGTAGGCACAAGTTTGGAACACAAATTTATGCTCAATTCCTTCTTACCTTCTTTCCTCCCTCACCCTCTCCTAAATATGTATAATAGAAATGTTAGTAACCAGTATCCTAAAAACTGAAACACTCTTGTATGATAATAGTGTTAGGATATTTATTATATAGTAGTTCTACCTGCTACAGGTATTTGATAGGGTTGTATTGATCGAGGTGGAAGTACAAATTGATGGATGGTAGTAGACCCATCAAATTCTCCTTTTAGCTTGATGTCAAATATAACTGAAGTCTGCAATTAAGAAGAGGAAATTAATATTCACAGATGTGAATTACCACCCATTTACMTGTATTCAGGCTGCTTTTCACATTTCCATCTTGTGTTCTGCATTAGAATCATAGAATGGTTTGGGCTGAAAGGGATGTGCTGTGGGCAGGAACACCTTTCACTAGATCAGGCTCCTCAAAGCCCTGTCCAACCTGACTTTGAACACACCCAATGATGGGGCAATCCACAACTTCCCTGGGCAACCTGTTCCACAGTCTCACCACCCTCACTGTAAAAAAAACTTCTTACATCCAATTTAAATCTACCTCCTTCAGTTCAAAACTGTTGCTCCTTGAACTGTCATTACAGCCCCTGGTAAAACATCTGTCTCTGTCTTTCTTATAGGGGGGTGTATAAGAGATTCATATAACATTCACTGCTTAGTTATGGACACTAGAAACTGTGAGGAAAATTCTGCATCTTCTTATGATACCCTCATACTTCTACCATTCAGTCTTGTTCAACTCAGGTCACAGTACGGACAACATTCTTAGCCTTGCACAGTGGGAATCTGTTTCACTTTCAGTGCTAATGAAACATGTCTTCATCTATTGGTATCTACCCTATCAGTCTGATTTTGTTTTCTGTRTTTATATAGTTGCATGTTTATAGCTTGACTGAAAGTGCTCTGGGTTGAATGCTGATGTGTAGAATTAACATGAATTATACCTGAAACATCAACTAATCATCCTAATGAGATACACATCCTAGCAGTTCTTGAAGCTGCCCAAGAGAAGATAATACAAGAATCCAAAGCCTTTCCACAAGTTAAGAGCAAAGTACCACTTCAGCTTTACCACTGATCAAGCCTTGCTACTGAGATTACAGACAAGCAAGTTTTATGCATGCTACCATACGCATAAGATCATCTGTGTTCATAGAAGTTTTTGTAGATCCAGGCCTTTAACCTAAAAGAGCATAAGTTTGTGTCATAGAAGCTGATCATTCAAATGTTTGTGATACGAGAGGTTCCCAGGATTAATAATTTAGCATCCAATTTCATTCTACTTCTTTCTATAATGCCTTAAAAGCCTACACTGTGCAGTAGTGGAATATCACAGGAAACTAACAAAGAAAAAAAGGTGTATGAAAAAACAGGCATTAGCAACAGCCCTGATTAAATGTTAGCCCAACAAAATAAAAGGATAACTTTCAATATCTTATATGGTTTTGTTCCTGCAAATACTCTGGCTTTTGGCAAACCTAGGCACATAAAAAAATATTTTCTAGAGCTAACAGGCACTATTATTAAAATCTGCCCATAACTTTTAAAAGGAAAGGCACAACATGATATCAATAAATCAGACCTCAGTATCCTGATGATGCACTACCACCAAGTTATCCACAACATTCAGTGCAAACTTTCCAGTTCTGTTCAGCTTTAAAATATGTGTCTTCTTACAGGAGCCCTCTCTAGGGAAACAGAGGTGAGAACCAGTCAGTAAGCCTATTTAAACTAGAAAAGCAGAAGTCTCTTCCACACATGTAAATTGCCACTAGTGTTCTTCATTCTGCTCTTACCTTGGTAAGTGATAGAGGACTACTTCTGCTCCTGTACTATTGGAAGTCCTTGAGTGATGCCTCAAATAGAGAACATAAAGCTGCCCGTATCTAACAAGACAACAGGATTAAAGCATTATTTTCAAATAAGAGCTCTACCAGTCTGTTAGAGCTGTACAGTTTATCTTAAAAGAAGATGTGAGATTACCTAACTTAGGTAATCAATTTAATTAGAAGTGAAAGACTAAACCAGCACTTGATAAATCACAATGCACAGCCTATACTCATGCAAGTTAGGCATCTAAGAACAACTACCCACATATCAGTTCAAAAATGAAACATTCTCAAAATTTCTGTACTAATCAAGAACAATTTCATGTAAGACTTCTCAGTTAGCTTCCCCTCCCCACTTTGCCCCAAAAGAGTTGTTTAGATGCTTTGTTCAAGGCATTAACTGAAGCACTTTACAGCAGTAGTACTGCTAAAACAAGAAATGAGTGCAACCATGTTAATGTTTTTGTCTTCTCTCAGCATTTCCAAACTGTCATATTTTTCCAAGAACAGTTTGATTAGTTAGATACATACATTGTAGCCATAGCAATATCTCTTTCAGAAAGGCTGAGCTTGGAGGACTTGGGTGCTGCAGGTAACTCAATTTCAAATTTTGATAGTTTTGAGATTGTTCCACTCTGTTAAACAGAAAAAAACCCCAAAGAAATCCATTGTTAAGACTTGAAACAGAAGGTCTCAAGTAACCTTTAATCAAACGTTGTATCAATAGCACCCTCATGAGGTGAAGAATGGTGATAGCCAAAAAGAAAAAAAGGATTTGACACTTTTTTTCCATACTGTGATCCTAAACACATACTTCTGGTATTACAATTTTAGCAGCTTTATCATCTTAATTTTATAACATCAGCTTCAGCTAGCAAAACACTTCCATTTTAATTAAGTCAAGACAAATTTGTATGCAAATCCCATTTACAACTGGCCTGGAGATCTCAAACAGCAGTTCTCCCTATGTCCTTCCTCTCAAAAACATATGCTCCAACTCTTAAATAACTGCTTACTGGGAAGGGGAAAAATATCAGTACCTCCTACCAGTCACAGTGTCCTTTTGTTCCTGCTAACTCCAGAATCTGCCTTATACTCAGAGCATATCCCTGCTCCTGCTCAAGGTTTCCTCCCTCCTCTTCCTCTTTTCTTGTAGAATTTATATTTAAGTTTTCAGAGTTTCCAAAGCTTCTACTGAAATTCACTGCCCATTCTCATTAACTCATTCTTGAGTGTCAAACGTGACCAGTACAGAAATATCTCCTTTGCTAAAGCTCTATTTTCAAAGATTATTTTGGTACAGTACCTTTCTCAGGAAATCTTTGAAGATTATCTTCTGAACACAAAATAGAAGTTATTTAGCTTCAAGCTACAACTTGACACAAAATGTTAAGGATGGGGAAGCATGACCTAAGTCCTAAAAAAGAAAACTCTGAGAGGCTAGTAAGTTCTACCTAGCCACCTAAGAGAACATCATTTCAGGATCCAGTACAGACTCTACACAATATCAACCCACAACAGGAAACCCATTTGAATAAGCTTTTTTAATCTCTGCCCTTACACTACCAGACAAATCTTCCTAATCCTTTGAGAGAAGCAAGATGAACTCTGTMGTTCTCTTCATTTTTTAAATCATCTTAGTGCATGATTAGCTTAAAACAGATTCTAGTTTTCACTACACACTTTTTCCAAGCCAAAAAGAAAAATATTTTCCCAGTAACCTTAAGTGTTGCCCACAGGGAAGAACACCAAGAGAAATAAATACTGTAAAATAAGCCACAAAATGCTTGGGACAATAGTTGTTTCTTACGTGCTACCTTTTTTCTTTCTTTTCCAAATTCATCCACTCACATTTGGAAGACTGTAATTGTAATCACAAGTGAAAGGCCTTTATTTTTTCTGTATTATCACACTACAAAGTGCAAATGTTCATATTAAAAGTAAATAATATATACTTATTTAAGTGAAAAAAGATCTCTTGAAAGATATTTAAGTTGTCAAATATTGGGTCACTATTTTTTTTTTTCCTTTCTCAAGGTAATTGTCCAACATTAGCTGGACACACCTCTTTCCAAAGAGGACATAAGAAAGAGCAAATTACTTAATTTTAAGCCAACACCTAGGAACTACCTTATAGATTTTTGCTTTGTCCTTTGCTTATTGTCAGACAAAGATGTGAACACATGCACCTTTTGGAGAAATCGAGGGAAAGCAATAGAATATTTGAATGAAGTAGCAGCCTAAAAAAAGGAAGCACACAAAATGAAAAGTTTGGAACATATCCCTTTACCTTGAAATAGAATGGCTGCAGGACATTGCCAAGGACAGTGGTTGACAGAAGAATAACAGAGCTCTCTGGACAATACATGTACCAGTTGACATTAATACTCTGATTCTTCAGAAGTTTTAAACTTCGTTTCTCTGGTAATACCTGGAAACACAGGATATTAGCGTTATATTACCACCAGGATTCCAACAGCATAAATGGTACTACACAGTAGCTAGGAATGTTAAGTGAGAAACAGTTAAGTGTAAGGGCATTTACAGTGCTATAATTAAAAATCAGAAACCTGACAATTACAGCTTAAGTCCCAATTTACTGTAGCTAGGGAAATGCACATCATATCCTCCTCAAATTCTAATGAGCTGAAAGGTGCTGTGTCTTCCCCCTCATCCAGGTCTGGGTAGAAGTTCTGTCCATAATGGAGAAAACACCTAGCTTGACACAACTAGTGAAGTTTTATTAAAAAGTTATTATGATATCTTTGCTGCCTTTACTCCCCAGCTTCCTTAATCTTTTATTTTAAGAACTAAGACAGTATATAAATTGATTCCCTTCATTTTAAGGGCTTAAATAACTTCTCTTCAAAAACACACTTATTTGATTTGRTCCTTTTACCTGTGGGGTTGACATTCATAATCCTTTTAGGTGCCAAATATATTTTTCCCCCTCAAACAGCAAGAAATAAYGCTGCTTTTTCAGTTACTTTCTTTCGTACTAGTTACTAGTAACAGTAATTATGTGAAACGCCATGTCTTAGCTCCAGGACTGGAACTATTGGGAAGTGCACAACTTCAGAGGAAGTTTATAATATCCCTCATCATGAATGTCAGAAAGGGCTATTTATTCATTAGATTTCTTCAAAAACRTATGCAAAAGTAATTACACATAACACAGAGGAACTCAGACGAKGAGATCAACATAGGAGAAAGTGATACCCTTCTGCAAACTGGCAGCTATTTAGTGAATGATTTGTTCTTTGCTGCATTTTAAGCATGCACACATCCTCCCCAATGCTGATTTGTTTTGCATGAAGTGTTATTTCACATTAGATATTCATTTCCATACAAGCCAAGAGCATCTGTTAATCTAGAGTTCTCCAGGCTTAATTCAGTACTCCTTTATACAGGGTCTTTGTTAGCTGTGCTAAATAACCTGTTAATGATAAATTCCCCCCAAAAAAAACCTGTTAATGATAAATTAACCTGTTAATGATAAATTCCCCAAAAACGTATTCCTCTCAAAGAAAAATAATCGTAGTCTGCAAACAAAAGAGCAGAATTTCTTTTTTTAGTAGTGTACTTTCTCAGTTAGAGAGCTAGAAGAAAGGAGTTCAAAGATACTATCACAAATTTACATTTTCAAATCTCTAAATATGTCTTACAGGAGTTATTTGTATTACCTGGTAGAATTCAATTCCTTGATCTGTGATGAAGACAATTTCTGTAGAACTTGTCCAGCAGAATCCTAGAATATTGGCATTCTTTGTCTTTTAACAAACAAGCAAACAAACACTCTTTTACTTGGAAAAATGAACTATTCAGATAAGCTAATACTACTAAAYGAAGAACGCCAGACCAAAGGCAACTTATCCAATCACTGGAGTTAATGCTTTTGGCCACTAAACACCCAGCATGCATCAGCTACTTTTGTAAAGACTCCCAAAACTATCTTGGAACACAACTACTGCATGACCTGAATTTTTGGCAGCACGTAAGATTTACAAGTTTATTACACAGTCAGATTTTCTCTTCCCCCTGAATACAACCAAGTTCTTCTGGTTCAAACCATACTGCCAATTCAACCAATTCCTGACATGAAATGACGGTTCCTTCTGTGGACAGAAATCAAGAACTAAGTGGAAATATTTGCCATGACTTCACTCAGAACACTACCACAAATGCTTTACTAGAATGGTTTACTCAAACACATAATCCTAAATAATGAAGCAGAGTGTGCTTCAGCTTTTAAGTCTACAGGAATAAAGGGATCTGTGCAAATCAGATGTTTAAAAATTTACTTTAGCATTCTATTACTCCAAAATGTAATTTATGTTAGTTAAAAGTTGGGAAGTACCAAACAATGACAATGGTACTTGCTTCTGGCAAAATAATAATCAAAAAATTAGAAGGGTTGTTTAAAAACACCAAACATAGTATTCAAACTAGTAATAGCTTACTATCATGATCAGTGGAATAGGGTAAAACATCCACATTAACTATCTGGCATTAGTATAATTACTGTCCACTGTTTATCATCAGCACTTTGTCTCTTCTTCCCAAACCTTGACATTTGTTGCCTCCACAGCATTTCCAGTCCTTTCTAGGAAAGAATTAAAGTGACTGGACCAGGAAGGTTTTTATGGTATTGTTAATACCTGTTCATTTACCTCAACTCAGACAGATAGTAGTGACTACGTATCTCATTTACTTCATGTAACTGTTTTGGAAGGTACCTCAATTAGTTCTCTTGGAGAGCAGAGGCCACCAGCGTAACTAACGCTGGAGTTTCACTTAAGCATATAAGCTTTGGACGTTTAACTTACCTTACATTCCTGTGTATATTCTAGCTGAGGGCTATCTGGAATAAAATTCAGAAAATCCTGCAAAAACGCCCGTGAAGTGTGTTAGCAATTATGAAGCACAGACAAGATACATACATAGATACAAGAGAATAGATATTAGTTTATCATATTATTTTGGATGAGATATATAGAAGAAAAACTTGACTTACTATATTCCACTTCACCCCTGCCAGGGAATTCTTTATAGCAGCTGGCTCCCCCCACACTTTTTCTTAAATGATGATACTAGCAAGACAACAATGTTGCCTGGTCAGCCTCTCAGGACGATAGAGGAATTTTCACTACAGCTGTTGTTAGCTACCAGACCTCTTGAACTTTTGTCTCAGAGGCTTCTATTCTGGTACTGTAAGTAGAAGATTTCCAGCTCCAATTCCCTATCTGCAGGGTGTAGGTTTCTTACCACACTCTTCAAAGTTCTCTGCACAGCCAGTATCTTGTTCCCCAAGGAAAACTTGATGCACTTCACTTCTCCTTTGTCTTCCATCCTAAACAGAAAGAAAAAGAAGTTATGGAAATATTGTCTGAAATAGTTTCTTACGGAACTCTGTAATACACCCTCAAAAAGACAATGAGAGAGGAAAAAAAGTGTAATGCAAATGCTTTTGAATACAACTTATGAGTGTTGCCGGACAAGTAGAGGATTCAAAATTCAGACTGGAAGATAATGGCAGTTCACTCTTCAGAAGTCCTGAACACATCCATTACAGAAACATGGCTAAGATCGCACAAATTAGCACCTGAAGTTACTACAAATGCTCAACTCTGTTAGCCTATGATGTGGAACTGGAAGACTGTGGAACTATTCAAACCTGCATTCTCAGTTCTGTTCCAGTGAGCCTGGAGTTCTGTGACACTCACCAACATCCTGCAATCAGGTCCTTTACTTCCAGAACTACTGCTAAGTGACCCAAGCCTACTCACTTCCCCATTAGGACACATCCTCTAGAAGAATTTCTGGTGTTAAAGGGAGAGYGAGGCTGTTTTCACACCATTTGAAAAAATAAAAAAGGTATTCTTACCAAACAAGCATCAGTACAATTGGCATGAATAAGGTACTTCTACTTCCAGTATACGTTATTAAGTCCAGACAAAGAGAGCTAGATAACCAAGCAGGAAAACTGTGGAACCTCCTGAAGTTCACTGAGTATTTTCAGCTCTCTCGGGATTTGTGACAAGGCTATGTCAAATTAAAAAGGCAAATAAACCCAGCAACTTTCAGGACAGGCCCTATGTGATACCTGACAGATCACAGTAAACACACCTCGACTACAGATTATTTCATCCATATCTGGATTGAAGCAACCTTTGAGCAAAGAATTCTTCCTTAAGTATAGACACCAGAGTGCGAAGAGCCATTGCTCTTAACAGAGGCATACATAAAATAGTTTTCTAAAGACAAAGTAGTTTCATTGAAAGTACTGTTGCCAGATTCTGCAAAAAACATTTCAACGAAAAGACAGAAGATATAAAAGAAGGCAATTTAGGTTAAACAAGAAACAGAATGCAAGAAACCTACGTGTAGGAAACACTGTGCTTGAATCACAGGTGTGAAATTCAGAAATTACGATTCTCTACACATTTAAGTTTACTTCATTTTCTTTAACTTGCTAAACTGCATCCTTTGATAAGTCACTGCTGTTGTAGGAATCACAAGTTTGAATCTCCACACTCTCTCACATATACAGCATGTTTTAATAAAACATTGCTGTTTAAAAAAAAAAAAAAAAAAAAAAGGCACAGCCTACTAACTTTTTTTTCCCCAGAAGACTATAAATTCATGAGGGCAAACCAAGCCATCTTAATTGCAAGATTATGTCTAAGAACAAAATCAAAAGATGATCATAGAATCATAGAAGAGTTTGGGTTGGAAGGGACCTTTAACGGTCATCTAGTCCAACCCCCTGCCATGCCAGGGACATCTTCAACTAGATCAGGTTGCTCAGAGCCCCGTCCAACCTGACCTTGAATGTTTCCAGGGATGGGGCATCTACCACCTCTCCGGGCAACCTGTGCCAGTGTTTCACCACCCTCATTGTAAAAAAATTCTTCCTTATATCTAGTCTAAATCTACCCTCTTTTAGTTTAAAAAGTTCACAACTGCCTGATCATAACTACTTGTATGTTTTATGCCTGAATTACAGTAGGTCAGGACTAAGTACCACCTAATTTTAAGATTGCAGAATTCTATCCCAAGACAACAGATGAAGGTGCCTTACCTGAAGGAAATGGGATTTCTATCCTCCAAACCTTTAACAACAACTCCTGTAGCTCCACCAGATCGAACAGCAAAAACCTATAAAAAAGTTTTGAACATATTTGTAGCTTATTCAAAATCATATCCTTAACATGCTTTCTTTTCTATAAGCCGTACCTTTAATTTTTTTGCTAGACACAATTTTTGTTCTTACACAGATCTGCCAGTTCACACTGMGATTCAGTAAATAATCAATTCCTTCCTCTGGAGCTCCAAGCTTCCTTAGAGTTGACAGGTTTCCAATGGTATTGTAACAGTCTTGTAGATATTCTGAACTACTGGGCAAGTTAAAATGGTAACATCTGTATAAGTTTTTCTCCTCCCCCTTTTTTTTTTCTTTTTTAATATTCATATTTTCCTAAGTCAGGTACTAGTAAAAATATCGGAGACATCAGGGCATTGTTTAAAACAAAAAGGAAATCAGCTTAGGGATTGGGAAGACATGCAACTCAATGACCCAGAAGCTTGATCATGTCAGAAAATGTTATTAGATAGGAATAGTTGAATCTACAGCTTTGCGTGTACCTAAGAAGTTTCAGCCGACTTGCACTAATAACTTGAAGAATTCCTTTAGCACAACTGAACGTATGTATGTATAAAACCTGCTAGAGCTATAGCGCTTGCTGAGCTGGAATAAGGTAACATAAAAAAAAAGTCATGCTGTTACAAAATTTAACTGGCTTAGAAAAAGAAAGTCAGGCAGATGCCTTATCTGTACTTGTTGTGCACGYAGAAGCACTAGACACACAGATCCGGTCTCAGGATAACAGATACATTGTTTTGTAATATCAGCCATGCTACTGGTGCAGTATGCTCATGCAGGAATACAGGTGTCAAGATTATAAATTGCAAGCAAGTCCACAGCCTTACTAGAATGATAAATGCTTAGATAGAAAATGAAGACAACACTCTCTTAATGTTTGCAAGATGAGAAGATAGCAAGGACAGATCTCTCAGAAGGCCRTTCACATGGGAAACTGTCATTGAAATGCTGGTTACAAATCATGTAGAGACACATCGGAAATTAAACAATTTTAAAGTAGCAAGAAAACATGGAGAATTAAATTTACAGTTTAAAGTTTATTTCAAGTGAGCTCTTAAAAAACAGTTTCCGTGTAGTTATATCACATCCACACTGTGATACAGTGTCTCCTGACAGGCCAGTTTAAGTAATCTTATTTCAACTGGCCCTCAAAATTTAAGTAAAGGATTATGGTTTATAAAAAGAAAGGACACCAATAATTCTGAACAGAGGGCAACAGCAAGAAACACATCCCAGAAATACTCCCCCATCTCCAAATATGCCACTGATCAYGTCCACACCACACACGGCAAACCATTCATATGGGGAAGAAAGCTTGAATGTTTCAATTCTGTGAATGCTGAGGACACAGAACAGTTACGGGAATCAGACAGAGGAATGTATCCACATCTATATAAGCCTCATGACAGACTGTGGATCTTTTAGCTATACTGAGTTGAATACTCAGAAGCCCCTAGGGATATTAAGGAGAAACACGCTTAAAAGAACTAAAGCCAAGAAATGAAAAGCAAAGTGCCCGCTCAGGTCCGAGCCACAACTAAAGCTACAAATATTAATTTTTATTAATATACTGAACTTTAGGAATTGAAAAGGGAAAAAAAAAACCAGAGAAATGAAGCTATCAGTGAAGTGACAAAGTTTGCCAGTAGTGTTGGGACATTTGGAATAGAAAGAAAAAGTGCTGATTCTAAAGATTTCCAGAAAGACCTTATGTCAGTGAGAGTAAAGGCAGGTGAAATTCAACCTAATAAATCGATGTCGATGCATTTAAGAAAAAAAATTTCTACCATCTCTAGCAAGATGACAGGTTCAGAGCCAGCCACCCAGCTGCCGGACCTCGCACCGCAGCAGTTCCCCAGGAGGGGAACAACCAGCGTCACGCTCAGCAGCCGAGAAAAGGGCAGGAAATCAAAGGAAGCACAGGGCAGCAGCCGAGAAAAGGGCAGGAAATCTGGAAGCACGAGAGCTTCCAGACCCCTCTTCTCGGAGAGGCAACAGAGCAGCAGCAGCGGGAAAGGCTGAGGCAACAGGCCCGAAGCCGCGACCCCCGCCTGCAGAGCGTGCGAGGCACGGAGGGGGTGCCCAGCATCCGCCGGCCGCTCCCTCTCCCCAGACGCCCGCCAAGGGCTGGGCACTGACAGAAGGCAGCGGTCCTCCCTCACGCAGCCCCGGGGGAGGGGGTGGGCCGAGCTCCTGAGGCGACGATCCGGCGGCCGACAAACACCGCCCGGCGGCCTGTCGGGACGGGGGAGCGCGGCCTCCCGCCGCCCCCGCGGGGAGGGCCCGCCGCCGCCACCGCCGCCGCCGCCGCCGCACCCACCTGCTTGTTGGCCTCGTCGAAGAAGACGCAGTTGACGGGGTTGGCCTTCTCGAAGTGCACGGGCCGCGCGCACAGCGCCAGGTAGCAGCCGCCCTCCCCGGCCCTCGCTCTCCCTTCTCCTTCTCCTTCTCCTCCTCCCGGCGCTTCTTCCTCCCCCGGCGGCGGCTCGCGGCTCATGGCGGCGGCTCGCGGAGCAAATCACCCGGCGCCAACGGTCCCCGAGGAACCCACCCCGCCTCCCGGCCGGCCGGCCGCTTCCTGTTTACACTCCCCGCACACGTGACGCGGGACCGGCCTGCCTTAAAGGCGCCGGGCGCCGAGGCAGCCGCAGTAGGGGAGCGCGCGGGTGACCGCCGCGGCCGGCACCAACGCGGCGGCTCAGGGATGAAAGGGCCCCGCCCCGCGCTCGGGCGCGCGCCTCCCTCACAGGCGGGGGGCGCTAGGGGGCGGGGCCCTGGGCTGCCCCGCCCACCCCGTCGCTCTCTTCAGGGCCCCGCTTCGCCTCCGCTCCTCCGTGGGAAGAGGGCCTGCAGCGCGGGGCCCGCCGCCCCTGCCCTCGCCCCGTGTTTCAGGCCGCGGGACCGCGGCATCGGGCCTCTCGSGGGCGGGTGTGGGGACCTGGGTCTTGCCCGGGGAGACACGGAAGCGCGCGTCAGGCGGCGGCGGCCGGGCAGGCAGGCAGGTGCGGGGCCTGCGCAGCCGCCCCGAGCCCGCCTTGCTGCCGTCCGCTTCCGGGGAGCGGCCTGCGGTGCTGCCGGCGTGGGAGCGCCGGGGTGCCCATAGCGCTCTGCAGCGCAGCGTCACGCTGGAATCCCTTCCCCTACCTGGGAAGGGCCTCTTGGACGTGGCGTTGTTAGCCTCTGGGCAGGAAAATACAGGCGAGACGTCACGCAGGAGATAAATACGTTTGGTGCAACTTTTTATWGTGCTTTCTCGAAAAAAAACCCAAAACTCAAACCTAACAAACAAAACCCTACAAAACTTTGAAGAGGGGGTAAGGAACCAACTGCTTCACAGCTCCGCCTTAATTTGTCTGCACTGCATTGCATCATGGCTGCAAGGCAGTCACTGTTGATACTGCTTTTGTGCATGAAACTGCTTTTTAGTGGCTACAGTTGTAAAATAGAAAGGGAAATTAAACTTACACTCTGAAAACAGTCCTTATTTCAGGAACAATATTAACAAAGCATTATCGAAGTTAAAGTCTGGGTTGCTTCTCAGCATTTATGCTTCTTATTTGTCCTGTTTGGACAATAAACTAGCAAAGTTTTGGTGGTTTTTTTTTTTTTTTTTGGTTGATGCACTTGCTAATGCCTTAATTCACTAGTTGCAAAACCTACAGTATAATTTGGAAATTGTGTGATAACATTATTAATTACATATTTGCTTATTGACCATCAGGTTCAGAAAGAGAAATAAGGAAATAAAAAACAGAAGGAAAAAAAGAAAGACAGAGATGATACCAAATTAAAAGTTTTCAGATTAGACTGGTGTCGCACAACTTAGTACAGGGGACATACAAATTTAATTACCAGATACTAGCACAGTATCACACGAACAATTGCTTGCCGACTTGTGACTCAGTTAGTCCAACTGCAATAATGTCACATCAGACTAGAGAAATTAAAGTCACAACTAGGAATTACAACACGCTATTTGTTCTGCAGAACCCTCCTGCATGATCAAACAATTCTATGTTAGCCAGAGAGGACAAGTATTTCCAGAGTGATTAGAGTACCTTAAAGTTTATAACTTTTTACAAAATAAAAAGGTCATTGCATGTTAGCCAAAAGTTTAATGAATCCAAGGTCAAAATTTAAGAAATTCTGCTGATGCTTAACCTTCTATGACTTCCCTACAGGACAGCAAGTACTTTCTGTTATTTCAATAGGAATATTAAGGTAGTAGAAACTCAGATATGTGGGGGGGAAATCCGCAGCCAAGTATATGAACACACAACTTGAAACTATTGTGATAGTTTTAGAATCAGCCATTAGAACAGTCATAATGTCAGAAAAGTTAATGGCTTAATTAACAATGAAAAATCTAGATTTACTTCTAAGAGATTCTATTTACTTAATAATAATAATCCTAGAACCTTTTATTTCAAAGAAGTCCAAGAAAATGCTCACTGTAGCAACCTCTTCCTTGTTGTCAACTACTTGACAAGTGTCTAGATGTCTTAAAATCTCAAAGCAAATTCCTGAGCCAAGTTTACTGCTGGAAGTGAAAAGATGTTGACGCAACATAATCAGGCCCAGTAGCTTTAAATCACAGACTTGAGGACCATTGCTTCATTTATTTGTTTTTTGTGGTTTTTTTTTAATCTGTGCTAGACATATTTTAGAAATAAATTAAAAATKACAGTAGCAACTGAGGCTTCCATTCAAGCACAATGCTACAAGCAAGCTCCTCCGTTTCAAACAACGGCTCAAAAAACCACTCCCCCCACTTTACCTTATTACTGTTCTCTCTCTTCCCCTCACTTGATGCAAATATCGTTAACAATCAGCATCTTTCCTAGACAAGCACGTTGTAAGGCATTAGCAACTGCTTTGAGATAATTTTTTCTCTAAGGAATGTTATAGAGTATTGAAACTTGGAATAAGCCTAGAATAGGACTATGCTGTTCTTTTTAAAAGCCGCCTTCTCTGAATGCTTTGAGGAAGATCTGGTTATATTTGACAACAGAAGCTTTTGGTCTTCCTGAAGGAGTTAGATAACTGTATCACCTCCCTCTCCGTACCTAGTCTGTTCCTACCCTGATGCTGTTATTTTGGGCAACTGGTTCACTGAGCAATTAGAAATAGACTTAAGTCTCCAAAAGATGCAAGTTCCTTCATTTCAAAAGTAAGGGTTAAATCCAAGACAACTGTTGTCTAATTTAGAAAAGGGAAGAGGATCCAAGTACTGCAGTGAAACTGGCAAAAACGTCAAGGTCGTTTACTGTTTATGTAGTACCCACCAAAATAGCCATTTTTCTATTGTTATAATGAATTAGTGTAGTCCTACCCAAACACTGCTTTAGCACAGCACCGAGGATCAGTGAAGGCCTGTACGATGCAAAGAACCACACAAGAATACCACCATAAGATCTTAAGTTTTTACTTCACCACTAGTTTTCCAACAAAAAAAAAAAAAAAATCACTTTCACAGCACACTGTGAGAATGTCACATGTAGCAACATTATATTCTGCTTGATAGAGAGCAGCATCAGAAACAGCAACCAGTTAAAAGGAAGTTGATCAGATTTTCTTAATTCCAAACCATCCCACTACATCAGTTCATCCTAAATGTGTTGTTTTGGAGAGAAACACTTCTACATTTTTAGAACTTGCTAAAATAAAGAGACTGACATTAAGAATAAAAGAATGAGAAAATGACAAATTTGAATATTCTTTTTGCACTTGTAAGTAAAAAAGCTTCATTTAAAAACAATGATGACAATATTTAGTTTTCATAGTCTATGATTACCTCTGGGGTGAGTAAGAATGTTTGATGCTCTACCCAGAATTTCAGTTTAGAGACAGGATTATTATAGAGAATTTTTTTTTTGCTTGCACTGAGTTCTTGGAACCACTTGTATATTAAGAGTGAAGCTAACTGAACTTACTCTTTGCTACGCAACKTGGATGCAGCTCTCAGGATTCCCTGGCACACCACCAAAGAAGTCCTCTGCTGGATGGATTCAGATCTGTTTCTCACGTAATAACCAACTGTATTTACAGAGAGAGCATGCGCCACATTCCATGTGCTTCAAATGAAAAGGTCCAGACTTTTGCAATAAAGACATTGGTTTTTTAAATTAACATATGATTGCAGCACATAGTTTGACTTTTCATTTTGCTCTTGGTGGAGAAGGATGAAAGGTTCACTGACATTGTGTCCATACACAATTTTTAATTAGTTTTTCAAGTAGCAATAGGAAAAAAAGAGGGACTCTCCTAGTGGGCTTTCCCACTAAATACTTCAGATTATTTTTAATTTTTTTTWAAAAAACCTAACACATATAAGCTCTGAATCATGCAAAATATGACCACTTCAGCTACATTAGTCTAAAGTAACTGGGCAATTGGTGAAGTTGTCAGACCACCCGAAGAGGTGGTGACAGTCCATTCTCACAGTGCCAGCCTGATGTGTGGGCTAAGTTAAAACAAAAACCACTGAGGCATCACCGTATGCTCGCCGTGTCTTCCATTTTGATATTCCCAGTCAACCACTCTCTCTTGACATTGGTAGTTGACATTTACTGCTGCACCAACATAGTTAGAAGCAGTAAATTTGTGTTTCGTTTCGTTAGCAGCTATACACTCAGTGCTATTCATCATATATAGGTGGGTCTCCATCGCTTGAAAACATCGACAGTTTCTTTCCATGATTCTGCACATGATCTTCATTCATCTTCTCCAAAGCTTCAATCTAGAGAGCCAAAAATAAATCCATGCTGAAATCATAAAACCACGCCTGCGCCAGAATGGTTTCTAAACAGTGTTAAAAGGTAGCTTTAGATGACTGATCAGGTATATACACTATTGCTATTTGAATGACTCAGTCACATCTGTGGAGCAACATACTTTGGAAATACAGCTTGAAATATCTGTTCTCAACAAGTTAGTAAAACAAGTAGCACTTTTATAGTTTCATGCTACGTAACTGAAATGCACAAGTTGCAGGGAGGACTGGATGATTCTTAAGACTTCAGCTGTACTCCCTGAAGCACAGAAGTGTCCCTTTCTCCAACTCTGAACACCTCTACTGTTACTCAGCTGATCCATCAGCATTGGAGAAACTCCAAGTAATACTAAGATTACAAATCCACTGCAACCATTTTTAACAGTGGAAGTTGAAGACAGTTATACTTCCATGTTTTATGCAATCAAAATAACACAGTACAGTAGCTTCTTTTGATCTTCAGATTGTTATGTTTGGATTACTTCCTCTTGTACTCCAGGGCAGATTGACTTTAGTCACTAGTAACTAAAACTAAGTCTGAAGTTYAAGGATGGGCTGCTCAAATTCACCTCTATGTAAACAGCAATGTAAGTCCTTCCCATAAAACTTACAAGCACAAAAGATGACATAAAACAACAATAACAAAAACCCCCACCCCACACCCCAATGCTCACAACACAGTCAGTAAGGGAATTAGTTTTTGCTTGATTAACTGATACATAAGGATCGTGGAACAGTGACATTGTGTTCCCTTTATCTCTTCCTCACTTTGAGGACCTACCCCAAGAGTTAACTAGTTTCAAGTTCCCACTACTACATGCTGGACTAGCAGAAACCTACACTATCATTAGGAATCAAGTAGAGTAGAATTGCCATGTGGCCCTTACTTTAATTAGTAAATATGGAATGTTTGACAACTTATTTTTATAAACATCTGATATCAGGCTGCACACCTTGAGGAGTTACAGACAAAATTTGAAAATTAAAAGCCAAAGGTGACCAAAGATTCCTAGTCCCTATTTACATTAGCATGATTTTAGTCTTGAAAATTGAAAATGCTAGCCTAAACTTTAAATTCAGGTAAGTTAAAATCTARAACATGAAAAATAAGCAGTAGAACAACTATTTTTAACCCAGCTTTCCTTTGTCTGCACAACCTTTGATGTATGTAAGGAAAGACAATAAAGCTAGCTTCTAAACTAAAACTAAATTTTCCTGAACACTGAAAGAAGCAATTACATGCAACATGAAGCCTTATATACTTGAGAGCAGGGGGATCAGGAAAGGGGGTGGGGAGGTCTGTCAATCCAAGTTTCTGAAAACATTTGTACTAGGTTGAAATAATGAAGTTTTGAAAAAGAGATGCAGAATGATTGCTGAAGTTATACTCACACACACGCTAATCATACAAACTAAACGTGGAAAGTTAAGGTATTACAATAGCTACTATAGCTAACCAAATTAAAACGTTAGACATGGAGAAAGCTATACCTCTGCTTGGAAGTCTACTTCATTGTCAGCTGTAATATTTAAACCTGAGACAGCATTGAAGAGTTCACGCTCATTAAGTGCTTCTGCCACACCTCCTTTCTGGAAGAACTGGTCAATATAAAAAGCACACATTGAACACTTCACTACACAAACCAAAATATTCCTTTTCCTTCCCCAAGTTACAAGTTACAATATTTAGTCAAAAAGACCTGAAAGAAGTTTTAAGTTCCAGTGGCACCGTTTCATTCTTCATACTTTTTTCCCTTTGAGAGGACACCACCATCAGTATGGAAAACATGCAAGAGTAATCTTACATATATATGTCGTTGTGATCATTTTTTAGGGAGTTGTATTGGTTGATTTTTAGTTAGCTCTGAATTGATTTTATCTTGGAAAACATTCAGCATAACAGAGGATTGTCCATAGATGAAGAGGTCCTACCTGTGAAACATTCCTACAGTCTCTGAACAAAAACTCAAGTCCATGAGGATGGGTTGGCTCCACAGACTGACTGACATCAATAAGCCAGACCTGTCGTCACAGAGAGATAGCCATTCACTTTGTATTAACATTTCACATTAGATGAAACCTTTCCTTCCCACATTAAGAATAAGCTCACCTTCCCATCATGCCAAAGCATGTTGTATTCACTCAGATCTGCATGGACGAGGTTGCACTCCTTATACAACTGTTGCATCATCTGCAAGGAAGCAAATTAATGAATGAATGAAGTATGCTATACTCCAAATAAATACCGTTTGCATGACTATAACAAAAAAAAAAAAAAAAAAGCGCCTTTCCCCAATCACGCATCCAATTTACATCATTTTTTTCCAAGTCTTCAATAAAGTTCCATACAGGGAATCATAGTTTTGGTAAAGTGCCAGCAAATGAAGCTTTATCACTGAGCTTAGCTGTGGAAAGTCAGAAGAATCAGTCTGGTAAACTCAGACTGGTCAGCTCTGCCAACCAGTCCAAGTGCATGAGACAGATAAACACGTTCTCTAAATATACCCTATCACACAGGAAAGAAGTCTCACAGTTTTAGATACTGAATCCTAACTAGTATGCATATTCACTTAAAACACGGTTGTGTTGCTCTACTGATCTCAAGATTTGAGGCACACACCATTCATATTACCAAGCTGCTGGGTTGGTTGGTTGGTTGGGTTTTTTTAAATGTCTACAATGTAATAGTGAGTGGACAGTTAGCAGCTACATGTTTGAACCAATTACAGCAGGTAATAGGAAAGTAAAGTATCCACCATGCAATATTCTAATTCATTCTCTGATTTCTAGATTTGCTAAAAAGGGGGGGTGGGGAGAGGGCTATCCGCTGGAGAGTGCTTAAGCATTGTAAATTAAGTATTCAGTAAGCCCAGAAAGACTTCAGAGAACCTTCTAAACCACATACTGCTTCTATAAAAGGACTACTTGCTCATAATTCCTCTGCTGATAAGTATCTGTTTGCCATCAAGTTCCAGCATGTTTTCCACTCAGATTAAGGTTCATTTTATTATTTTTTTTAAGTGCATAATTTCTTATTTATTCTAAGTCACACATTAAACAGCAGCAAAATAAGCCTTTGGACTCAGTATCTTGAAAGTGATGCAAGCATCCTGAAAAGTAAATAAATGCTGATTTGTACTTAAGTTATTCCCCTAAAAGAAAACACAAGCCAGAATTGGAGGAGAAATCAGCATTGTCTTACATTAAGAACCTGATAGTAGGCCTTTTTCATATCTTCACTACTAAGTGTTACATCCTTTAGTTTAGGAGCTGGGACTTGGTCCTGGCCAATGAAAGACATAACCAAGACGTGTTTCTTAAGGATAACCACCTGAGGACAAGGAATTCCTGCATTTTGCATTCTGTGGATCAGAAAATAGATATTGATTAAGAAAAACATAACAAACACCCCCAAACCCTACAGTTCTAGTTCCTGCTTGCTCATTTCGAAGCTTAGAGAGCTGTGTGTGAGAAACTTGATCTAGAGTCAAAAAGTCTTTGAAACAGACCGAACTGAAAACTGAATAAATACATATATTTCACAGTATTTCACACAGGAAAATTCAGATCTTAAAGTCATAAGTGGGTCTAAAAATGCTCACTGAAAACTAATCACTTTTACAGCTAGAGCCTGTTAACTTCATGGGCTTGTAAATTCTGCTGCCAAATCACTGAAGATGCTGACAATTCATTAAACTGTAAAAAACCAGAGGCTTATTCAATCTGTGCCAGGTTGTATATTATTTAGCCTAAAAATCACATCTAAACTTCTATTCAGAAGTAGCGTATCCTCCTTAAACTGAGAATAGGAAACCGACAGGCATTTGGCAACTACACCTTTTTTTTTTTTCTTTACCTTGTTAAGTTATGCATCTCTTTCTCAGCCCACATACGAATAATCTTTCGTGGATTCAATTTACTGAAGCGGTCTTTAAATCTGTAGTCATCCTTAATGTATTTGTCACGGTTCTTGAATTCATTAAGAGTTGTTTTAAACACTTTGATGGCACATTCTGGAGGTATAACTTTATCTTCAGTTGCACTTCTCGTGGAAAAAGTCAAATATATAACAAAGTTAACTATTCACATCTTTACAAGCAAATGCATTGTTTTGTTTTTTTATTTATTTAAATAGTGCAAGATACAGCAATATATCTTTATATATAGATTTTTATATATAAAAATATGGATTTATAATATAAATAAAGATAATATATATAAATATAGATCTAAAATATAAGAGAGGAAAAGATCTGATTTTCTATCAAATTTGGAAACCAACACAAGTTAAGTTTATAAGAGTTCTATGATTAAGCCCATATATGAATGTTTGGGTTTTGGCATTTTGGTTATATGTTGCTTATCAAGTAGGTTCCATCTCCCAACTTGTTAATATTTTACTTAAATGTCATAGCTTATAACAGCCCTGTTCATGGATGTACTTGCTTCAAGAAATTACAAGTGAAAAAAGTCTTGCATTAGAACAATAATAGTAGTATCACAATGTTTTGTTAAGCACCACAAAGATATTGCCCATTGAATAATACTAGGCAAAAGAACACTCCCAAACATCATTCAAGCAAAGGTCAATTTWAAAAAAACCAAAACAAAATAAAAAACAGGTGCATCTTTTCTCCCCACCCCCAACTTACCTCTCTTTCAACATCTCTAAATAGATCATCTGTATTTGGGTTTTATTAGCTCTTTCTTAACTCACTTTAAACTACTGGTGTTTCAATGCACTACAATCACTACTAACGTACTACAATCCTTCCAGCATGGTAGTCTTTAAAACTGGACTCTTGCATGATTTGCAAAGTGAACAGCATCCCAAGACTATTCTCAAGGTAACCCGAAAGTAACAAAGAGCATCTCCACTGAACTGCACAGATGGAGCTGACAATACAGCGATCGGTATGGAAAGACAATCTTCAGGTAGCCTAAGATCATCAGGACAGCTCTGTAGTCTGGGGCAGGTCGGTGGAAAGAGTCCCTCAAAATCTCAAGACTCCTTTTTTATAAAAGGAGTACATATTTTTCCACAGAAAGCTACAGTGGATTTGTCCCCGTTCATTAAACGGTGACCAAGGAGGAAAGTGGGGATTTTTTTACTTTATGGTTGGTACCATTTGGTTTTCAGATTTTATTATTATCTGCATATACATGAATACGAACTTTAAATCTTGGGAATGGAAAAAGCGCAGATTGTTTAAATATTTTTGTGGTTTCTGCTTTTTAAACTATCTCTGGTACTTAAAGCTACTGTCAGTAACAAATAATATACTTACTTTCCTCCATATGCATGAAAAACAACAGATTCTTTTCCTGTGCTGATGCAGCCTGTGATGGTCTCCAGCATCCCAGCATTGACCATCTTGTACAGAAGTAAACGCGTTTTCGGATCCACTGCTTTCTCCTACAGGCAAGAAATGAATCCTCAACTCATTAAAATAATTCTTTGCTTTACAGTGAGTTTAGAGTATTTATATACCGCAAGCTTTCAACTAGGTGAAAAGAATAATGTTTTAAGAGCATTCTCTCAATTGACAGAGAGAAGAAAAAAACCCCAAACCAAACAAACAGATGAAGCAAAGCCAAACTGCTCCAGCACTGTCATCTTAAGATTTAATACTCTCAAGTACCTTATCAGCTGTGTAGCACATACCGTATTTTACCAGTTCCGCATAAAGTACAGATGTGGCTCAAGAGCACTTTCTACAGTCTTTTCAAGAAACCTTCACAAATCATGAATCAAAATATCCCAAATATTATATTCCTTTTATATCAGTGACAATAAAATAAAGCGAAACACCCAAATTTGAGTAAGTCCACAGCAGGAATTACTAGAGGCCCTGCTCTAAACTCATCCATGAAGCGTATCAGCTGACTTCCTAAATTATTAAGTCAGAGTTTACTTGGTCACTTCATCTTCCYGAAACATGTGATGAAGACAGATATTTGGAGTCACATGGTTCAACTGCAGAGAATTAGTCCTCTGGATGGCTTCTATAAATAATTTCTAGGCAGTTTATTCATTGTAGCTGATTAAGAGACAAGTTTAGAAAGACAAAGAGAAAAAAATGGAAGCTGCTTGCTCTTATTTTGATATGGTTCTCACAGTAACACAGCTCAAATAAGGACAGCCTTTTTCTGGTAGGAGCTGGCTGATACCATCTCCTTCAGCAATGTTAACATAATACTGCTTAACTGTTTTACTAAAAATGGAATGTTTTGAGAAATTACCAAAACAATGTTCAGCTGTTACACAAGATAAAAAGTATATAGAGAGACATTATTAAGAACATACAGCAGTGGAGTGCTCCTTCTTTTCATGGAGCCTTGCACTTCGACGTTCCTCAGAGTACGCGTGTTGCTTTAGGGCATTGAAGACTTGATTTGACAGCTTTAAGTCCATCCCAATTCCATCCCCAACTTGGAATTCAGGTGCAAACTACAAGTAGAAATAATAGAAATTTAAGCATTGTTACTAGCAGACACCAGAAGTTAGCACAAGCAGAAATTTCCCATTCTGATTTGGAAACACCTAGGGTAGACTAGGACCTATGTGAAGCCCACTTTGTGTAACGTTGTCACTATGTTAAAAAACATATTGCTGTAGACTCAGAACTCGAARTTCTGTCCAAATTGATATGAGGTTACCTAACATCCTGTAAAACTAGCACTTGCATTTCCCTATTTGCAGAAGTTGCACCAGATACATTAAAGAAAACAGAAAGTACCTACTATGGATAAACAGATTGAAAAGCTGTAAGTCAAACAATTGACTGAAAATAAGCTACTTGGCTCATCAGGCAAAATGAATTAAAAAAAAAAAAAATAGGTTACACGATAGCTATGCTTTTCAAAAATAGCCTTGGTGKTTTATTTGCCTGTGTACCAAACTTGCTGATAGTTTTGTTTTGCCAAAACAGTTCTGTGCAAATTCTTGAATCATGGTCATTAACAAACTATTATTAAACAAAAAACCCGCACAACTCAAACTGCCAATTTGACTAACTAATCCAAACACTGCACTGCTTTCATCCGATGAAAAAATAAAATAATCAGCACCGTATACAGTAGCACAGATGGACAAGCATTAGTTCTTTGGTTGAATTAAAGCATTCCAGTTTTACATGCAAAATGAGTTTCCCTAAGTTTTCACTTACATTTTCCATGCGAGCAGTGTTCTTTCTTCCACATACCACTTCATCATGTTTAGTAGTAATGTCTTTTCCTTTTCCTATGAAGCCCTTTCTTGGTGTAGTAGTAGGTTTATCTGCCAGCAGTGAGAAAAATAAATCAAACTTTACATCTGAACAAACATAACTAATGCTCATAAAGATTCAATGCCCACAAAAGTAACATAATTTTATTTATTAAACAGAATAAAATACTTCAATTGTATGATCTTAATGCAGTTTTCTCTTATCCTAAACACGACAGCTTCTTTTGCCATGTTATGACTTCTACGTCTTCTCTGGGGTGTCAGACACACTTTTGGCATGTTAAAGACAGGAATATTCGATATTGTGTGCAGATGCTCCTAGCCAAATGTAGATGACAGATATGCATATCCCACAATACTTTTCACGTACAATAGTTATTTTGCCAGATTCAGCCACCGAAGCCAATATACTGGCAGACGGAAGCCTGAAGTTACCCACCCAACCTCCTGCATAACACCTCCCAATTAGGTGACCTGATTTTACATACAACTGGTATGTCTCCTTACGTTCAAAAAAACTGATTTAACTATGTCATATTCTTAGGTCTATTAACTGAAGAAATTGTACTGTTTCGAACTGCCACATACCTGCTCTATATGGATCATGACGGGTATCCTGCCAATCAACCTCATCCTCTGAGCTGTCACTGTCATAAGGATGCACCTTCCGATAATTTTCAAAGGATATGGAGACTTGAGAAACAAAACAAATAAGCATGTCCATGATTATGAGGAATTTGCTACTTCCTCACAGCTCTGTCAACTTAAGCAGAGTGCCAAGAATATCCCCAAAGCAAAAATATTTCTTCTGACGAGGGTACCTTTGCTATCTCCATTGATTTTCTTCTCTTCACGCCGAAGCTGTGCATCATATTCCCTGTCAAATTCCATCTGCAGCATCTGAGCTAGCATTAAGTCACTAGAAGTGTCAATGTTTTCTCCTGTAATAAATGGTCCTTCAGCAACACTGTGTAAAATGAAAACAAAAAATTAAAAAAATCAAACACAGCAATCTAAACAGAAACACCGCTTTATACCATTTCATCACCCTATACAAAAGACTTCATGCAGAGCTGCATAGAAACTAATGGATCTCAACTGTCCCTCCCCTCTCCAAGCCAACACTAAATATTAATAGAGCATGACTTGATTTCTCTCTGCCACTCCTTTACAATGCAAATATTACTTAAACTTTTACTTGTTTACCATTCTGTAAGAAGCATTAGGCTCTATTTTAAAGATGCCCTTCCTGAAAGAGAAAGATGGCATATGGGTTTATGTATATATATATATATTTATATATTTTATAAATAAAGAAATAAAAACAAATTAAAAAAAAAAAAAACGGTGTTGCTTTGCTCTGCTTCACAGAAAAGATCGCAGGCAAAATTTGTATGAGTTTAGAACTAGTAAGCTCTTGGCCTATGTTTTGAGCTTCCAAGTATTAGGAGGATACAGGTGATACACCTGACAGGTCTCGAAATAACATTGTACACTGTTAATAAGACTCCCTAAAAGGGAAGAATAAAAAACATTTCTGCCAACGTTTCTCAAAACGAGGCTTACAGACTGACTTAAAGCACCCAAAACAATGCAAAGAAAATATCAAGAAGGAAGGAAGGGTGACAGAGAATCTAAGGAAGAGTTTTAACTGGGGAAGCCATCTTCACTGCAAAAGACCTGAAGAAGCAGAATTAGGCGAGAATAGGCAAAGCATTTACTATATCGCTACACATTACGCACATTGTAAGAAAATGCACAAGATATAGAAGATGGCTTCACAACTATGGAGATCACTAATCCAGGATTTAAACTTACGCAACCACTTCAGGGAAAGCAGCATTTTCTTCTTCCAGCTGCAGCTCTTTTGCCAGCTGTTCACTCATTACATCAGCAAGGGAACACGATATTGATGTTGTGTTAGGGGCTCCCCACGGACACTGTAAATAAACATTTTACTCAAGTCAGCAAGAAATGCAGTGGCAACACAATAATCAGGATAATTAGCTATCACTAGCTCTAAAATAAGCTCATGTAATCTTATAAGAGCTTGTCTTCTGCAGATACTTAGGGAAGTATGATAGTAAAGTACAGAAAATACCTCAAGGTGTAGTTTCATAAACTCAATAGAGAGCACTGTGATTGAAAGGATGGTCACTTACTAATGGGGGGGGGGAGAGTCAGTTTGTCAGTGTCAGTATCCTCTGAAAACAGGGGCAAAGCTTTCCTAGAAAGTTTGCTTACGCACAGTCTATGTAAAACTTCTCTTAGAATAACACAACATTAATGGCTTATGCACAGCTTTCTCCCCCATTTCTAGAGCTCTGAAAGGACAGCCATCATAAACATCCCCTCAAAACCGCAGAAGCACGCACACAACTTCGCCTGGGGAGGCGGGGGTTGAGGAATGATGAATCCAACCAAGTTGTGACTCACTGCCTACCGCCTTGATAACCAAACTCACTTGGATCCAATTCCCTGCTCACCAACAGAGCTTGGAGAGAAGCAGCCCATTTATCAGGGTCCAACAGCAGCTCTCTCCACCAAGAAGATAACTACTGGTAGCAGCGAACCACCCCATACCCCGTCCAGCGCGGCTCATTTCCCACTTAGGCAGTGGAGCCAAGCGCTCAGTTTGCCAAATAACTGCGACCCTTGTTTTGTTGACACCAGCTCACAGCGTCCTCTCGACGGCCTCAGCCCGCTCGGAGGGAGGCGGGCGGCAGCAGGGCAGCCGCGTACCGGAGTTACCTACGTGCCTGCCCCGCCGCCGTGAGCCACGGTCGGCCGGAGACGGTGACCGGTGCCCCGACGCGCCTTTATCTTCCTCCACCCCCCAGGAGCCAGGCCAGCGGCGGACGCACCTCTACGGCCCCGGAGAGTCGAGGTGCCGCGGGTGGCCGTGGGGTGCCGGACACAGTCCCGCGGGCCGCCGCCAAGGCCTGGCRGCGCCCAGCCGCCGCCGTTAAGGCCCGGCGGGCCGGGCCTGCGCCCGCGCTCACCTTGCTCTGCCAGGCGGGGCCCGGCCCGGCGTCGGCGGCGACTCCTACGGGGTCCATCTGCGCATGCAAGGGCGGGCGAGCGGGCGGCACAGCAGCAGCAACAGCAGCAGCAGCGCCGGGGTCTCTCCTCAGCGCAGCGACGCTCCGAATGCGAAACCTTCCGGGTTCTGCCCCGTTCTCTCTTACCGTCACCTGCCGTCAGGCTCCCCATTGGCCGGCGGCGCGGGGCCTCACCCGCCTTTCCGGTGATGTCACCGGGGCAGAGGGGCGGCCGAGGGGTTAGTGGCGGCGCCCGCAGCCCCCCGGGGCTGCCTGCGAGTTGAGGCGGGGCCCGCCCGCACCCCGGGAGCTAACGGGTAGTGCTGGGTGCGAGGGCGATGGCAGCCTGCCCGCCGAGCGGCCAGACCGCCGGGGAGCTGGGCTGWGAGAAAAACAAAGAGGATGAAATTAGATAGGTGACGTTTGCTTTTATCTAAGGAAGTAACCACGGGAAGGGAGGGAAAAAAAAACCACATAAGCGAAAAAATTAATTCGATCCTGATCCCATAACTCACTGTAAATACAAAATTAAGTACTTTGCATGTGAGCTGGCACCTGTTATACTTCCGTTTTATATGTAACGTTTATCTGGAAAATAGTATTGTGATGAAAATGCCCGTTTCCAGGACAGGGGCAACTGGATGGTGTTTTGCTACAATACAGTCGCTGTCTGACATCTGCTCAAGCAAGTTTCCCAACAGGAAAGAAGCAATGCTTAGGAATCTCCTCAAACCTGGCTCGCCACCAGCTGTCAGAGGTATCTGCAAACATAGACTGCTGTGCTGTCACAGTCGCTGTCCGTAACCAGAAAACCAGCCTAGCAAAGCTGGCTGGCTCCCAGAGCAGGAGGAGTGGTAAGGGGTCATACAGCCCCTGCGGCATCCTCCGGCCTGCTCAGGGTAAGTTCCCTACTACGCATCTAGCAAAGCCCACGCTGCCAGGGCAGGCCCAGCAAACGCCGCTCTCGTCGACTCTTAGGCATGCAAGAATCAGGTTTGTCGGCCAGAGTTCATCTAAGTTGTCCTTAACAACCTGCAATGATGTAAGACGTTACAATCTCCCAAGACAATCTGTTCCAGCGTTCATTACTGCAGAAAGTCCCCAACTAAAGAGCAGACGGTTTGGATGAGGGTACAGACCCCGGCCATAACACCTGCCTCAGCTACGTGCAGCCTGCAGGCACATCGCAGGCATGTGCCACGGAGACATTAGGATGGCTTAGTCTGGCGATGCCATACCAGTATGGTTCTTACCCTCTCTGCCCTTAGCCCTGGCGGAAAGAGATTCTTTCCCCTTGGAGCCGCTTTTTGGGGTGTGAAGATTGCTGCCATGCCCCCTTCAATCTTCTTTGGCTAAATTTACCAGTTTTATAAATGAGCAGAATGTCAAAGCAAGGTCCTGCTGCCCCAAGAAAACCACTACTCTAGCACAGCTGTACAAGCACTGATTAAGAAAATGGGTTTTGGTAGGCTTTGATTCAAAAAGACATTAACAATGACTTAATATTCCTATGTCTTTTTATTCAGTTTTTAATTTTCAGAAATAAGTCTTCTATATTAGTCTCTTAAATATTACCTGATGAGGCCTTGATCCCATGACCTCTTATATGGATGGATGGACCAAGCTTTGAACTGAATTACATTAAGAAGAAACGTTCTGTAAAATGACATGTAAACAAAATTATTTGCCACACATTCACATCTCCTAATAAAAATAGTTAAAAATCTAAATAGAGCAGAAACTTCCCTTCATATTACTCAAAATATTTCCAAAGCTGTATAGCAATTACTTAATATGTAATTCAAGTTAGTAGTGATAAACAACATTTGTAGAAGTTTATATCTTCATTCTTAATTCCTCACTGTAAGTGGCTTACAAGAATTCAAACCTGCCTCTGCATTTTGCTGTAGGAAGATATATCATCTTTGCCCCAGTCTCCCACTTTAATAAGAAGTACTGCAAGAAACAGAGAGATATCACTGTAGTATTTTGCATGAAATTGATACTCCACTAAAACAAAAAATCAAAAGTATTCTTATCACGTGCTTACATTAGTCTTTGTAGATACCTGTAAAGTTTTCTTATTCTTTTTTAAAGCTTTGCAGGCTGAATTTTTGGCACAATGCAAAGTATACCTTTGTTTGCAAAATGCACATTTGACATGCTTACATAAACACATGCTCTGCAAAGTGGAAATGCTGTATCACCTACCCTGCCATCTCTAGTGCATCCATTACAGTGGCATGCCGGTGATCTCTGTACTCCTGGATGGACCAAACCTTTCAGCACCGGAAATCCGCTGTCTGTTTTGGGCCACCTCCTTACAAACCAGATAGGATTGCATCTGATGCACCAAAATGCTTGAATTTGTCTTGATGCAGTGGAGACCGCTCAGCTGTTGCGCTCTGTCTGCTGACTTTTGTCTTTTGACGCTAAATGTATCAGGTTAGGCAGGCTCATTTTGTGGGCTGGATTTGGCCTCTGGTCTACCAGTTAGTGCCCTCCTCACTTCCCCAGTTTAGGCCACGCTCAGTTCCTTATTTATGCTGCTTTGCTCTGTCCTCTAAAAATAGGTTGTACGTGTACAGAGCGAGCCCTGTGCTTTGCATTACCAGAGCAATGTCAAGGTGGGAACTGCAGAGATAGGGTCTTGCTAATACCTGATCTGGGAAGAACGAGGCTTACCTAGGCCATAATAAAAGAACGCCCAGTAATCGTGACTAGGTAGGGCATGTCTTTCACTGCTTCTCTACCTCCCTGGGATATTTGTAGTTTACACATCACTGATGAATCATAGAATCACAGAATCATAGAAKAGTTTGGRTTSRAAGRGACCTTTAAAGGTCATCTAGTCCAACCCCCTGCCGTGGGCAGGGACATCTTCAACTAGATCAGGTTGCTCAGAGCCCCGTCCAGCCTGACCTTGAATGTTCCCAGGGATGGGGCATCTACCACCTCTCTGGGCAACCTCTTCCAGTGTTTCACCACCCTCACTGTAAAAAATTTCTTCCTTATATCTAGTCTGAATCTACCCTCTTTTAGTTTAAAACCATTACCCCTTGTCCTGTTGCAACAGGCCCTGCTAAAAAGTCTGTCCCCATCTTTGTTATAAGCCCCCTTTAAGTACTGAAAGGCCACAATAAGGTTTCCCCGAAGCCTTCTCTTCTCCAGGCTGAACAGCCCCAACTCTCACAGCCTGTTCTCATAGGAGAGGCGTTCCATCCCCCTGATCATTTTCGTGGCCCTCCTCTGGACCCACACCAACAGGTCCACGTCTTTCCTGCGCTGAGGGCCCCAGAGCTGGACGCAGTACTGCAGGTGGGGGCTCAGCAGAGTGGAGTAGAGGGGCAGAATCACCTCCCTCGACGTGCTGGCCACGCTGATTTTGATGCGGCCCAGGACACGGTTGGCCTTGTGGGCTGCGAGCGCACATTGCCGGCCCATGCCCAGCTTTTCACCCACATGTACCCCAGGTCCTTCTCGGCAGGGCTGCAGGCACCGCTGCCAGYCGGCAGCAACGGCCCTTTAAGGAGGCGGCGCCCGGCGGCGGGAGCCCGGTGCCCATTGGCGCGTCCGCGGCGCTACGTGTCGCTGCGATGGCCGCCGCCGGCCGGGCCCGCGCGGCGGGGCGTTGGCGGCGGGGTGTGCGGTGACAGATGTATTTGAAGAGGCCGGCGGGCGGCCTCGCCTTCTGCCTCTTCTACCTGGCGTCCTGCTTCACCAACAAGGTGAGGGCGGGCGCGGAACCACCCCCGCTCTCGGAGGGGCCGGGGCCGGGCGAGGCGGAGGGAAATGCGGGGGCGCTGGGCAGTTGGATCGCTGTAGCAGGAGCAGGGGGCTGCGCCCGAGGGCGGGGTGAGGGCGGCGGCCCAGGAGGAGGAGGAGGAGCAGGAGGAGGCGGAGGCGGAGGGACGGTGCCCTCTGCTTGCCCTGCCCTGCTCAGGGAGAGTGAAGAAAAAATCCCTGGCGTTTCAGCCCAGAGACCCACCGCCGCCCGTCCCCGTGCGCACTCGCAATTGAGAATATAGCTGTCTTCTGCCGGTCTCGTTTTTCTCGGTGTGTGAGGTCTTTACCTTTCCACAACACGTACGTTTCAATACTGGCATATTTAGGAGAGTAAAAGGGTGACATCATATTATTCAAATGAATGAAATGTTAGTTATAGAGCCAGAAATTACACTGCTTTGAAGGCATCAGTGATGCTGAATGTATTTTATTATTGGGTATCTGGCAACCACTGAATGCACGGTCATTCGCAAAAGACGAACCGTTAACTGGAACAATAATACCAAGTATCCAAGGGAAAAATCTGAAATATTCAAAGCATTGTAGTAGTAGTGAAACAAATATTAACTTCCATGGACCCTTTGACAGTCTAATTAACCTGCAAATTAAGGACATGAAGTCTCTTTTCCACTGTGCAACTTAATTGCCTGTTGGTATGGCTGAAAGGTCTAAGCAGAAAGAGAAGTAGGCTGAAGATGGCCGCATTGTGAATAAAATTGTGTAGTTTAAACATAGTTTGAAGTAGTTTGTTCACTCTGGGAGGGGGATATTACAGTGTCTCTGTGTTTCTGGTGCAGATTTCTGAAAGAAATTATGTTTTTGAAGCAACTAGGTTGTGCATTTCCAGAGGGGGAGTTAGAGAAAGCAGCATTTTGGAGGTGAAAATGAAATCTCTTCTCAGCATGGGCCACTGGTTTCTGTTCAAAGGTACACTTGCCATAAAGGATGCCCAGAAGTAGACTGAAGTCCAGACACGAAGCAAAGTTCGTAGGGAGAGATAATACACTTGATTTGACAGACTGCTAGGAGCAGTGATTAGTTAAACAAAARGGAGCTAGAAGAGCTGCCAGATTGCATCATGCATTGGAAAAAGTACTTGGCTTAACTATACTTGAGAGGAAGTTGGAAGGACTTTGACATAGGRCCTCCATTTTCAAACCTGAATGTAGGTTTTAGTGTAATAAAGTTAAAAATAACCAGAATATAGACCTTCAAGTTGTTGCAGGTGGTATGAAAATGCAAATGGGGGTATGGACATGTGCAGTATATCATCCTGATTTAAAACCCATGTGGCAGTTCATACAAGTGTARGTGTAACATGACCCTTTGTGAATCAACATGCCTTGTCTCTGTATATTGATGCCAGCTTCTTTGCGACACCCCCCACACCTAAAAATTGAACCTTGCAAAGTGCTCAGCACAATTTCCTCTCTGTTGAAAGCTTTCAGCTTCTCCTTTTGCCATTGACAACTTCTGCTGGCTTCTGGAAGGAATGGCAGGTACCTTTCCTTTCCTCTGAGGAGCCTTCAGTCATTCTCCTTTGCAGAAATAGTATTTATATACTTAATTATAGGAAGTTGTTAGATCCTGATCTACACATCAAAAGGCATATGTATTTCTGCCTCAATTTTGCATCTATACATATATAGTGGGAAAATTCACTAGGTTCCATACATGCAGACCCTGACAACGCATACTAAAGCAATGACACAGAGGCTTTTCTTTTTTCCCCCATCTCCAAAGGACTTTATGGACTGCTTAGTATTTTACACAAAATGGTGTGTGAACAGAATGTTAGGTCTGTAAGACRAATTAATCATCAGGAGACAATTATGTTAAGATTATCGGTCTTGATTCTGCTAAAGGTTGCCTCTGTGATATGGTACAATTTTAGTTGACAAGTGCTTATGTCTTTTTGTTCCTATTAATCCTTTTCCCATACAGTGTGATGCACGGAGTGTGCTCAGAAAGTGAAAGAGCAATTCAGAAGGTAGCCTTCTCTCCATTGTTCAGTGTGTCCACTCCATATTTCATGTACTTTAGTGTCTGCTACCTTCCACAGTGACTGGCAGCGTCCAGCAGTTCTGGCGTGGGAAGAGAAATTACTGAAAACTTTTTTTGTCTTTTTATTTTTTTTTATTTTGGTAGAAACTTTTTGTGTTTTGTTGCTCTCGTGATTGTTTGTTGATGTTATAATGCTGTAGGTGTTTGATGTCCATTAATTTGGTATTTGTTTTCCAGTATGTCCTGTCTGTCCTGAAATTTACCTACCCTACCCTTTTTCAAGGGTAAGTACTGTTTTAAGAATACAGTTGTTTGAAAAATGACTTTAATTAGTAAATGTCTTGCTGTTCCATGCTGAAGCTAACTTTAGTACTTCTTGTCATTACTGGCTTTTGCTGTCTATAGAACATACTTCATGAAGCCTTAGTAAAGCATTCATTAATGTGTCCTGGTTAATTTTTAAACATCATGATGGTGATGTAATTAAGATATATAGACTCCATCATTTCTCATTTTTTCTGAAAGTCTTACGCTTCAGCATAGAAAAGTAGCAATTATAGTACAGCCTGTCGTCTTTGGAAATAGCACTCATGGATAATGTGCAGTTGTGGTGTATTCTTTTGCTATGCTAATGAAAACCAACCTTAAACCCATGTTTAGGCGTACACAAATACCATGATACTTATTTTCATGTTTAGCCTTCGTTGTAACTCTGCATCACAAGTCACTATCATATCTTAATGATTGTAATGAGAAATTTAATGTTTTGTCAAATATCCATATATACCATCAGTGCTGTTAATAATTTGTGAGACATTTAGTGAAAATCTGGCCTCTTAGAGTCAAGACTTTCCCTATTTGTTCTTTTGAGATAATGGTAAAGTCTGCATATGCTGGATATCTTTAATTTCTTTACTGCTGCTTAGCATGCCTTATATTTTTGCCTGACGTGCAGCCCCAGGACTGCGATCARCTCTAGGAATAATTGCCTTGGGAATCTCCATTTTCTTTGAGTGTACTCAGCTCTATTAAATAAGTAATGGATGCTTTCTTCAGTTCTGACACACACACAGATACTGTCTCTTGGACAATGCTTTTATCATATGGGGAAAGGGTTTTGAGTAATGTATGTAAAATGCAAGTGTGGTAAAGCAACAGTAAAAAGGCATATTTCAATGGGAAGCAACTGCCTTATGGTATCTGTGTTACCACAGTTATTTCCTTTTCCTATTATTTGGAAATGCATCTCAGCATCTTAATATTTTTCCATAAGTTCTGGCTTTTAAAGGTGACTTTTCCTTGAAAATTATTAAGTGGCTCAGGTGCGCTTTCATTTAGAGCTATGACAGATGAGCAAAGGAGGAAAAGAGTGTTATTCTCTGTTCATGCTGTTATTGTTCGTTGTCATTGCTGTTGTTCCTTATATAATCTAAGACTATATTGCATAGTGCTAAGTATTTGGAACTGTTACTGACTTCAACTTCTGTCCTTAAAACCTGAGACATGAGGAAATTCTTCACAACGAAGTTGATGGGAATTCATCACTGGCTTGGAACAGAGCATGGTCAAGCCTGCAGCAAACATCAGGGATACCTGGCTTTTAAGCTTTTATACGCTCTTCACCTAGAAAAAGTGAAGTGAGCTGTAATAGTAGTGCTGTATATTCATCATACCCATGTGGACAATGAGCTCGCTCTTCTCTGACGCTGTCCAACTGTATGTAATACCGCATGGAGTGAATATTTGTTTATTTGCATAGGTGTGAGAGAGATTTTAAATAATTGCTTAAATGCATTGCAATGAATGGGAATAATAAATAAAACCACTACTATACCTGTTACAGATGTAAATGTGATTTAACACTGTAGTACAGTATCTCTGTCTGAACTATGCTAGATGTTTGAGGATTTTCACCCAACTAACATGAAACACGTCTCTGAAAACCACTAGCTTAAGCAAGAAGGAAGCTAATAGCTTATTTTAAAGCTTAAAAAAAAATCAGTGTGCATCACTAATAATTTTAAGCTACCTGCAAGCATTTCTAAGGCCTCACATACTATTTCCATAATAGACTAAGGAACGCCTTTATGGTAGGGTAAGTCACTGGATAGGTAAGTCAATGCAGAATGTATTGTATGTATGTATGTATGTAATTGTTATATACGTTTTCAGTGAGAAAACTGCAGTATTGTATATGCAGGGTTATCTGGCTGTAAAGATGTTTTCTCTAGAGGCTCTAAATCAGAGGCTTATGCAGCATAATGATGTTACTGTTGACGACACTTCACTTGGTGCCTGCTGCACAAGATGCAGGGCAGGGGGGRAAAGCAGTCTAAGTTTGAGGGAGTTTGTAATCTAAGCCCAGCATGAATAACCATGGGAAGTCATAGAGCTAATGTTTGAAACTACTAGGACTACACACGTCATCCTTGGGGCTTATTACTTCAGCTGAAGTGAGTCTTTGAATCCTGAAATTATGTTTATTTGTTCTAACAATAACAGTTCATGTATGAAAAGATATTCATCTCTTGTCACAAACCTTGCCTCGCTTGCATCTTCAGATAATCATGGCTGTAACATCACTATTATTACTGTAAACCTTGTGTGGGAAGAGATGATAAAATGTGGATTCAGTAACATGACTAAGGTAATTGTGGTAGATGGTAATTTACAAAACATTTGAAACAGGAGGTGGAAGAACCAGAGTATTAGAAAATTTGGAGGAAATGAAGGCCCACAAAATGAAAAATTCAAAGGGCAATAGTGACATCCCTGGTAACCTGGAGAAACGGTAGATAACTAGAGTCATGGGTGTGCTGTGAGAAATTCTGTGGATTCTAAGATCATGTTCCATGTGGTTAAAAAGGACAAACAATTCAGAGGTGCTGTTTTTTCTATTTCAGGTGGCAGACATTAGTGGGTGGACTTCTGCTTCACGTCTCCTGGAAGCTGGGCTGGGTGGAGATAAACTTGTGTTCAAGGTACTGTGGGGTTTTCAGTATCTGCTAAATACTTATTTTCTGTAGCTGGGTTACGACACAGTTAAGTTGGTTGTGGAAGTTACTAACTTGCTAAAATATAAGTCGGTGTGTGTGTGTTTGTATGTGTTCTGCTTCACAGGTGTAGGAGAGATCTTGTGTTTTAGTCTAATGAATGTTCAATGACACACACATCAACTGATTACTAATATAAAGTGGATTCAATTTAACCTTGGTAAAACAATCAAAAAAGTATAGCCGTTAGTGAAAACTATAAGGATGATTTATCCAATCATCTGTCCACATCTCTTTCCTGGATTATTTTATAGTATTTTAAGAGAAACCTTGGTAATGTTAGTTAAGAGCGTTGACGCACACTTTCTCCAAAACCTCAGTGCAGTGAAGTCCACAAATGTGATCTGCCTTTTTCTCCAAGAAGTGTGTCCCATAAATGGGAATCATTCACCCTTGCCTAACTCTAGCATTTATAACTGCACAGCAAAAGCAGCCATTGCAGTACTAGATTGATATAATAATCAAACTCCAAATTAAAAGGTGCTTTGTAGACAAAGATCATCTGCTTGGACTGAGTGCAACGGCAACTCGGAAGCGTTTTCCAGCATGCTGCACTCTGCTCAGGTGGATCCATTCTGCGGTACGGAATGTGGTGTATCTTTTTTATTTCACACAATGTTATAATTTATAAGATGTATGCCCACAGCAATTGTTGAATCTCCATCTCTGGAGGTATTCAGAACTTTACTGGACAATGACCCAAGTAATGTGACTTGACTCTGAAGCTGGAGGGAGATTGGATTAGGTGACTGCCAGAGTTTCCTTCTAATGCAACTTTTTTCAGCAATTCTGTATTAGCAAGTGACAACTGATGAATTTTCTGTTTGGGATTCAAACAGTTGTCTTGCAAAACTGAATCTCCTCATTTGGAATGAAATCCTGTGTGTATGTCAGAAGAACCAGGCTAAGTTCTGTTTTCATGTCCATGCAAGTGACTACATCACCACTGAAACTTAAGTCAAGTTGTAAATGGAAACAGAATTTAACTTCCTATCTTTTATCTGCAGTGTAGATAAAATGGGGATATTGGTGTAAAAGCTGTCAATGATATTGGTAGACGCAGGATTAGGGTCCAGACCTTGCTTTAGTGGCAGTTACTGAGATATATATTATTATCAAATATATATTGTTTACGCAGATTTTGTCTTCACAGAACAGTCTAAAGGACAAAGGAATACAGCCATCAGTAATGTCCTTTTTAGTTCAACTTTTCATCACTAGATGACTACTTTTGTTGGAAAATATATTTTCATTTTTTCAAAACTTGGAAGATATTAAAGAAAATACTGGACAAGAACCATTTTCTGTTGTTGAAGAGGATGTTTTTATTCAGTGAAAAATTAGTTCGTGTTTTGACGATGGATGGCCACTAGATGTCAGCACACTATAGGAAAAGTGATTAAAATACATCTTGAGAAACCTCTTCATCACTGTATTAAAAAAAAAAAACCAAACAACAAACCAAAACAAAACCCCTAACCTCCCCCAAAAACCAACCAAAAAACTGCCCAGCAAACAAACATACTGTCTCAAAGCTTCTGTCTAACACTTCCTCTCAACCTCCTTCCCCCTCCAAAGGTGATTTTTCTTAGTACTACCACTGGGATAAGGACATTTCGTGTCCGTCCCCCCCCCCCTCCCTTATGGAATATTAGTTTCTGAATCTATCTGGGTTTTTTTTTGTGTGTGTGTGATTGTGTAGGATACTTAAGAATACAATATCCAGTCTTCAGTCTTGTCATGCTTCAAATAATAAACTGGCACCCATTTGTTTGTTTATTTCCACGATGTCTCAGTATTTCTGTCATGTGGACTGATCTCATATGCTTTCTGATCCAGTTCAGGTTATCCCAAAGTGTCTCAGCAGAATTATTTTATTACATAGAGGTCATCACTCTTTGTCTAAAGTCTGGAATACTAGCTTCACAATAAAGACCAAATAAAAACATATTACTTAGAGTAATTTCTCTTAGGTTTTGTGGATATCCTGCTTTTCATCTCCTTTCCCCCAGTACTGCCAGCTGTAAGGGACTCTGTCACCATCATCGTTGCTTCTAAAGGGTGAATGGTGTCTGTCTGCAAAACTTATACACAAAGCAAGGGCTCTGTGGAGCACAGAGGAATATGTGTAGCATTTGCATAATGATTCCAGCGCTGCGATCTGCCGGCCAGCTTCTGCCTAAAACTTGTAGGCACATAAGTCCTATGTGTTCTGGTTGGCATTTCTTGTAGTGCTGAATTTTCCCAACAACTAAGCAGCAGCTCAAACCAAAGCTCCAAAGTGCGGTTTAGGGGAAGTGACCCATTGACTTTAGTGGGCTTTGGATCTAGCCCTACAACCACAAGCTCATCAGTTCTTTTATGTCACTGAGCTTTCCTGGTTTGCATGTACATCACTGTATTGCCAACATAAGAAGCTACTAATTGGTTTACATACAAGACAGACTGTTGGTGCTGACATCAAACATCCATGCATTCTTTTTCAGTCCTGAAATTCCCATTTGGCAGCATAAAATTGTACCCTTACATCATGGAAAAAGCATCTGAAGTCCTTTTCCATTGCACTTTGCAGTATTGCATTGGAGATGAAGATACATTTGGGATTCCTAGAATTTAGTGGTGGGGAACATGAAAGAGTGTTATGTTCTAAATGGAAATTCAGTTTTCATTGTGTGTTCCTTTCATCTTCTCAGGCCTCCTTTCTTTTCTCGCCTCCCCCTTTCTTCCATTTATTGCAGTTCCAATAGGGTGGGGGTATTTTTGTTGGTGTCTGATGTGAACTTACTGGTAATGAGGTATGATAGTTTTAGATCCTGGTCTTGGTGAAATTCCTGTTGAAGTCAATAACCTTAAAAGGAACAGTGTTTTTATAAAAAATGATGGTGACTACCCCAAGAAATATTTATGCCAGTGAAAGGATCTAAAGATTATTCTATTTTCATTACTCCGGGCTTTTGATCAAGTATCTTAGAAAATTAYGTATTTAAAAAAGAGGAAACGTGATGTTTAGGCTTTTTCCCTTGTCTGTGTTTACACGAATCTTTGGGCATGTTTTATCTTCATTCAGGCTGTTCTGATTTCATCGTTTAGTAGTCTGTTCTTGTGTTCCATGAAGTGTGGTAGTGTAGCGGTACCTATAATTACACTTTAACTCTTACATGCTAGTTGGAAGTGTAATCCAAATTAAGGAACTACAAGCAGTTTGCTTTCGTTTTGAGAACCAGCATTATTCACTAATGTTTTCTTGACTTTAGATCAAAGCTTGGGAATAGTGAATGGGGGTAGCAGTGTCTTCAGTCCTGGGAAGCCTTTGGATCGGGCCTTTAGATCACTGCTACTCCTTTCCTCCCTTGCTCAAAATCTTACGTTATTCTCTCTGAAATTTACCACCTACCTGATCCCATTTTCCCCTTAAGTACCAAGATCAAAAAAGGAAAAGTGCAAATTTTGAAGCCCCCTCTCAGAACTGAAACCTGACCCTGCTGCAATAACCATGGCTAAAAAAAATGTCAGATCAATCTGTGATGACTTCATTCCTCCATTAGTTGTCAAACTGCCTCTAGGAGTTTGGCTTAGCCAAAGGAGTATCATTAGGAAATCTCAAGAGACAGGCTCCCACAGAGACAATCTGATCTTTAGGAAGAATCTCTTTGTAAATCTGGCTGAGAAATGAATGTGTGGGTGGGCAAGTGTATTTGTACATAGTGAAAATGTGTGCTGTCTGTGCAAGTACGCCATTTTATGCCTTCATTTGTCAGTTTTTCTTCCTTTTACAGCACATCAAGGAAATTAGTTGAAATTTCTCTCCCTTAAAACCAATAGGAGTAATTGCTATGAAACAAACAATTTTGCAGGGAGAGGAGCCAGGGAAAGAGTAAAAGAAGGAAAATATATCTGCAGATAGCTCCTATCTGGGATTAGATGAATTGATTAATTTCTGTCTCAGACTTCTTTACTACGTGGGAGGAACAATCAGACAATGAATTTAATATGCACACCTTTGGAATATATGTACATATATATGTATTATTATATTCCTTGCAAGCAACTGTTGCTGACTGTATGTAAACAGAATGTGGTGAAGTAATGGGATTTTAATTGTTTTCACAGGTCTGAAATCCTGTCATGGCTTCCTGCTTCAGTACTGTTTGTTGGCATTATTTACGCTGGCTCTAGGGCACTGTCTAGATTGGTAAGAAACGCACAAGTAGAAGTTAGTTCTTTATTACCTCTACTTTATGAGCAAAGAATATTCCCTTCATACAAGGTGTTTAATGCTGTTCCTGGGTTGGGGGGAAAGAAGGGAGGAGGCGTTTAAATAATACATACGTTCTGAATGGTGCTAGAGCAGCAGTCCAATCTTACGAAGTGTAGAGCAGTATCAAAAAACACTTCTGTGACAGCCCAAAGCACTCAGCATCTCTCCAAAGTACTCAGTGTTTTGCAGAACAGATCCTCAATGGTCTGAATTGTGCAAGTAGGGAAGAAGCTGAAGAAGTTACTAGCTGTAACTTTGCAAAAGGGGGAATGGGGCTGTGGGATCTGTGGGAAATCCTTCCAGGAAAAGGATGAAGACCATTCCAGTGAGAGGCTTTTGATGTTTTACAGGATTTGAAAAAATATATTGAAAGTTGGAAAGAGATTATGGGAAGGGTTAGATTAGTCAGTTTTATGATCCATTTGAATCACGATAACCTACCAAATGTTTAGAGGATACCAAATCTGCTTTCATTAAAGTTGAATGCTTTTTACATAAATTATATAGTCTTTCTTAAAAAAAAAAAAAAAAAAAAAGGCAACCCAAAAAAGCAGTTAAATGAATTTTTAAAAAACAGCAATGTTTTACTGCTGTTATTCAGTCTGCAAGGCCAGATTCTGCACTAGTTCCTTTCTGCATTCTGTCAATGCATCTTAATCTAATTCCAGAGCCAGCTTGCTCCTGCCAGCTCCTAATCCCCAAGAAGGATCAAAAGGGAATTTTTGACAAGATTCTGCTTGTAGTGATCCCTTGAACATCCCAGTGGAGAGGTAGGGCAGAAAAGGACAGGAGGTCTCTGTCCTCACAAACAAGCCCAGGGGCCTCATCTCGGACGCAAGTGACCTTTGGAAAGCACAAGCATGTGCTCAGAAGCCCCATGCCTCCAGATTAGCTCTGTCTCAGGGTGATTGCGTTTACTTCCTCTTGGTTCCTCCTCAAAGCAAGTTCCGTTGGGCTTCCCTGGTGTAAACTGAGCAAAGATCCCTAGGGAGAGCCCTGTCTGGAAACAGCAATAAAGCCTTGGCAGCAGCATCTTTTCTGTCTGCTCACCTGGGAGGTGGAGGAGGTATGAATCACATCCTCTCTGCTATTTCTTCTTACTTCCTAGTCATCCCGTAAGTTACCTCGTTTTCCTCCCTGCTCTGGTCATTCAAGAGTGAGAGGCACTGGAGTGGCAGAGGGGCTGTGAATGGTTTTGATTTGTATCCCAAACCTTTCTTAAGGAGCATCTCCCATTTCTGAATGGCTTTTTGTTGGACATGAATGGGGATCTAGAGGCCTAATTCTGTGGCCATTTTAGGAGGAGAGACAAAAGGACAAGTAGTCTTAGGCCATAGTTACTATGTACTGCCTTGTACTGGGGCTAACTTCAATCCTACATAGAAGCTTTACTTTTGCATACAATAATTTTATGACACAGTGAGAAGGAAAATGGACTCTCCCAGAGTCGTACCTGAATTGGCTCACCTCAGCAGCGTATTTGAATTAAGTGGGTTAATTCCTAAAGCAGAAATTACGTGCACTTTTTTGATCAAAGCCAGGGAGACCCACTTTCAAACACTCCTGTATACTGGCAGGCCTACAATCTTAATCTCTGTTTGTGCCTCTCCCTAGAGGTGCTGGTAGTCTCCCCTGCCCAGGACTTCAGGGCTGGAACTGGAGGAGGGCTGCTTAGCTCTGGACTGGACTGTGATGCATTAACAAAAGTATGCAGAGCTGCGAGGGGAGGTTTGTACAGAGTCTATTCACCCTGCCTGCCCAACCAGTAAACCTTTCTTTTCGTAAGCATTAAGCCCACTCACAAATTTAAGAAATACTCACATCAAAGACAATAGACATATGGAGAAGGTTAACTGGGCTAGGCAAACTGGAGCCATTGTTGGCTCCAAAACACATTTGGAAGAGCCAAAAGGTGGGGAGAGGAAAGAAAAACCCAATAAATTGGCTTCACAAAAGGAAGAATGTAAATTCTGCTGTCAACTTTCCTTGTGTATGGTTATTTCTTGTATTTCCTATTATTGTGTCAGGCTCAGGATGCTTATGTTAGATACTTCTGGTTTTATGTTCTCAGTTATCCAGCAACAGGGTTGAGAATTGGTTTTCAGAATTCGTGAAGCTGGGGCTGACAACTTCATGCCAGTTGTGTGTGTGTGATTTTCATTCCTTGCTAATTTAGAGGTGTTAAAAGTTATCTTGGTGTAACTGTTGTGTTTATGGATCCACCCAAGTTGTCATTATGACTTAAAATGTTTAATTAGCAATGCTTATTCAGCTTTATGGGAATGAAAAGAAAAATCCAGAAAATACAGGTTTCTGAATACAAAGTCAGATTTAAGAGATATTTGCTGCTTATGTCACCTGATACTTAAAGGGCATGGACATCACTGGGAAATTAACTCATTCTCTACTCATGTGATTTAAATACTATACACAAGTGGGGAAATACTGCTTCCTAAAACTGCCTTAGTCTTTAGATTATCTTAATCGGAGCAGAGAATTGCTTCTGTTTCAACTGTCTGAGAGACCATGGATCTGATTTGGAGGAAGTATCATGAACCACTAATTCTGGTTGGGTTTGCCTGGGGCAATGGGTGTTTGATTCATTATTGTTATCATTGGGGTTTGTTTCTTAATGATTTCATGTTGGGATGGTGTCCAGATACCTCAGTGGGTATAATTTCAACATCACTTGTGTATGAACTGTTACATTTCTACCCTAATTTCGGGCAGCTCTTCCTAGCAGTAACTGAAAGCAATCACCTAAAATCATCTTGCCCGTAATTCTGTTGCTAGGACTCACACTGTATTCTTAGTACCAGCAGACAGAGATGGGAAAACTAATGAGAACGGTTTACTGTGCAGGCTGTAGATACTTGAACAGAGAGGCAAAACTAGAGGCAGAAACTTGGAGCAAATCTCACCAAGGTAGCTGTGTACAAACAAACCGACTGAGCACTCAAAAGTGGGAGAAGAAGCAAGCCTGCATTTAAAGATGCCTGTGCCATGTAATACTGATTGGAATGGGTCTAAGTCCCTTTTAGGAGATGTGGCATGGGTTTACAGCTTAAAAAACAAAACAAAACCCAAAACCACAAACATGTGGGACAGCTGTCCCCAAGAGGAGTGCCCCTTCCTATGTTCTGGGTTGATTTGGGCGTTTTTGTTCTCTCCCAATGGCAGCCAATCCCGATGTTCCTCACCATGCACAACGCGGCAGAAGTTATAACCTGTGGGTTCCAGAAGTTTGTGCAGAAAGAGGTAATTGATCTATTAATTGATACATTCAAGGTACCCGCTGTGATTTAATTGTTCTATAACAAGACCCCTAATTTCCTTTAATACAGGCATTAGTGCCATGTGCTTTTCTAGGCTCGCTGTGATAGCTAGTCATTAATGAGACTCAAGAGAGCTTTGCTATTGACAATTATCTATATTGATGTTTTCTTTTCCCCTTTAGTTGATGAAACACTGCAAATGTGTATCGACAGTTTGATCTGCATTTTTAAGACTGGCTTGGTCCTGCTTGTTTTTTTCCTTTTGAAAACTAGTATTGCCTCTCTCTCATGCCCCACGTAAGAATCTCATTGTTTGAGCTGAGAGGGAGGAGGACTGGGTCCTTAGATCTGACCAGTATAATACATATAGTATTCGATGTATTTTATGATTATAGATAGATCACGTCTCCACATGAAATGCAGGAAAAACAGTGCATTTTTGGATTTGTTTTGGGTGCTTGAGAATCTGTCCCAAGACCTGTTAAAGTCAGGAGAGTAATTCCTTCTCCCTTTAGTAAGAGCTGGGTTTGTTTCTCACAAACTGCATTGGGGATCCTTCTTTTCAGACTATGAAATGCTTTTCTAATTGACCAGAGAGCTGCTGTGTGAGGTAACACTGGGAAATCACTCATCACAAAGTCATTTCTACAGTGGCCCCTGGCTTGCTGTGGGAGGGATCTTCCATTTGTTACCTCCGTTGTGCATGTGGAGGACAAATAAATGGCCCATGTTTGCTACTCCTAACAAACTGAAGAGGTCACTAAGGTTATGCCTAAGGCACATCAGTGTCCCTGTCAAAGTGTTTCATATTTTCCTTCTAGCTCACATGTTTCTGTCTCTTCTCTTGGAAAACGAAAGCACTATGGACAAGGATAATGCAAACACAGGTCTTGCTGGGAAGCTTCTGGAGAATAATTTTGGACCAAAGGATTGGGAAACTCTCATGAGTTTAGACCAAGACTGATTTGGCTGGCATAGTACTTAATTAAGTAAGAATACTCAGTATTTGAGTACATACAATACATAGTTTTGGTGTAGTTCAAGTTAAGCTTGAGGACCAGGTATAAAGTTCATGTCTGGTTTTAGGTTTACCTGCTGGTAAGTAATCTGAAAATATAAATCAAGTTGAAGTAGGCTAATCTGTAGTCCTAGTTCTTATTTTCAAATTAAATTTGCTAAGCAGTGCTCAAACATAGTGGGCTGTTGAATGTTGCTCACTGGATTTTTAATGTTTTTGGTGCAGTAAGATCAGCTGTCATCGCTTTCCTGTTTTTAGAAGGAGAAAGCACTATTTCACCGTTTTTATTTTTAAATTTTAATTTTTTTAATCATACTTTCTTTTTTACAGCAGACATCTCATCTGAAAGTCTGTAGGTAAGCTTTTAAAACTGCTCAGATTCAGATTCAGACTTGTTTTGGCTCCAGCTTCTCTATTTGCTTCAGATAATGGCACACCAAAACAATGAAGAATGTAAGGCACATTCCTGTGGGCGGTGAGCCTAAATTGCAACATAGGATTAATTAAATATTTTTAAAATGTATTTTCCTTTTTTTTTTTTTAACAATTGCTTAAATAGATACATTTTTTTCTCCTTACAAAAATAAAAAAAGCCAGAAGGCCAGTCTTCCTGAATAACAAAGCAGTTCTTGTAACTATGTTTTTGGAAAGGAGATAGAAATCAGGTTTGAAGTTCCAGTGGTAATCTTAAATAGTAAGAGAAAGATAATTAATGTGTTAGAAAATAGCTAAAAATGCCTTTCCTAAGAAAGAGAAGGCGAATGATATCCAGTTCTGCTGGAATCATTCATATTAAACTACACAACCTCCCAACCCTTGTTGGCCCTAGTTGTTTAGGCTTCAAAAAGGAGATAGAAAGGGACAAATGGAAGTTGGCCAGTGATGTATTGAAAGTTTCATTCTCCCCCCCAATCCCCTTGAAGAACGCATCTTTGCTGTCCTTCACATTCTGTAATCTTTTAGCTGTACTTGGAGTGGATAATGTTGGGTTATTATTTAATGTACTTAGAGGCACCATCTTCCTGATTTCTTCCTGTTGTTTCCATTATCTGACTTACTGTGGCCTTGTTTTCACCACTGGATTATTGTCAAGAATACCAGTTTTTTTATCATCTTTATTCTGTCTTTTCCTGTGCCCCTAGAGAGCAGGAAAATAAGCTGCAAAAGCAAATGTTTATTATTATTAATAGTGACAGTCCACAGAAATTCCACATCAGTGTATTCAGTGTAGCCTGTAGAAATACTGACTCAGCCACAGGTTAAGAATTTGTTTAGTCCAAGTCAGCGGACTAGTGGAGGACTTGTGCTGTCCTTAAGCCATTTCTAGCGTAATACCACTCACTCCCACTTTGCTCTGTGTTCTGGAGTTGCACCATAACTTCTAATGGAGTCACCTCTGCTGGAATTGTTGTAATAGGCAATTCACCTTAGTGAAAGAACTTTTTAATAGCCATTCACAGCCAGAAATTGGTTGATTTTGGCTTTCTGAAGCAGCCTAGGGAAGCCAGATAGCAAGTGAAGAATAATACTCCCTACCAAAAAACTTTTTTTCATTACTGCTGAGATGTTTTCTGCTGTTTCTCTTCTCATACAACTTTGTTGTGTATGAGTTATGAAGAATGCATGATATAAAACTTAACTTTGGTGGCAGAAATTACTTTTTAAATATGGAATAAAAATTAGACCAGTGAAATGTCAGTGTAAAATTGAGTGGAATTGCCTATACTTTGCTGAGAGTGCAAATCCAGGTTATGAGCTTTTGGTCTTGTTTGGTTTTTTTCTCTTCTTCACAGTGTGCTGTTCCTCCTGGTAGCAGCAGCATGCCTTCCTTTATGTGACACACAGGTGAGCTCTGCTTTGTAAAGGGGCTCTAGTTAGACCTTGATGTTTGACATCTTGTTAGCCTATGAGGGATGCAGCTTTTACTTGTAAACTAGAGTGGGATTCCTGCGAAGGAACTGTAAATGTTGTCTATTGCTGTGTTGTAGTCTTGCTGGTTTTAATGTATTTGCATCATGGTAAATCCTCTGAGCAGTGCAGACATGCAGCTCGTCGGTGAAGCTGGTGGCTGGGGAAACCATAGTTTAACTTCATAGAGGGCTTAGAGCAAATCACTTAGGTTTGAATTAATTGCATGTACTTTCAGGAGGTTCCTAAATTAGCTTTGTAATCACTCTAGCTTTCTGTCGCTACTGGAGAAAGAAAGGAAGTACCTCCACAAAGTAGCTCAGTCCAGCAAAGATCTACTCCTTGGAGGTGCTTTTCTCTTTTGGAGGCTTAGGAAGGCTACTTCCTTGTTTTAGATACTTTAGTTAATATCTGAAGTCGGGTGGGATGAATCTAGGAACTTGTCTGGATGCATCTGGTCGAATGTAGCCATCACAAGTGTTGCACCRGTGCTAGCTCCCTTCATAGTCCATGGTGCAGAGCAGGAACTTCTGGTGTATAATTCATCTCTCCTGAAAGCAGACATATAAAATACGCCAGGTGAATTCGTCTCAAAAATGTTTGGTTTTGCCCAGTGATTGTGAAGAGAGCCTACCTTGCTCAGAGGCAGATGTCTCTTCAAAGCACTCTTGGATACTCTGTGGTTAGTGAGAGCCTTAGGGAGAGAGACTGCTTAGCTGCCGCTGGGGCTGAGAGGGGAAAGGAGACAAGACAAAAACCTTAGTGATGTTCCTCTCATCCTCTTGCCCCTCCCTGACTGCCAACACAAGGCTAAACAGACTGGGGTCCGTATTCTCAGATGGTTTAAAATGGTGTACATATCTGAAAGAAGTAGAGCTATCCTTGCCAAGACTAGCTGAGAGCCTGGGTAACTGGCATATGCCAGGTCTCTAAGTGGGACAGGAAAAACTTTAGTCTTCCTAGTCTTCTTTAGTCGTCTTCTCTTTCTTTGTAGCGTAGCTCCCACTCACTGTACTTGCTTTGTGAAGCCAACTGCAGGAGAATAGCGATATGTATGTTTACATGAACATGCATTTATTTATGTAGATGTTCTTTATTGCAGTTTGATCCAAACGGTTATTTATGGGCTCTAATTCACTTGATCTGTGTTGGTAAGTAATTTTCTTTTGGAAAAAGAATTAGGAAGAGTAAATGTGTTGGAGGAGCAAAACAGCTTTATTATGAAGTTACTGGTATTTAAGGTTCTTGATGTAAGAAACACTTAGAAAGAATGAAGAAGCTCAGTAAAGATAAAGCACGTTCCTTTTATAGCCTTTACGTTGAAAACAACAATGGAATAAACTAGATATTGCAGTCAGTTAACAGTGGATGAGAAAATGTACGTACAATTTTAATCAGCACTAAGCTTTTCTGGGAGTTTTTGATGGTTGCCTACTAAGAGACACTTCTTTCTGAGGGGAGAAGAAACATGAAAAAAACCAAGCATAACTTGTAGTTGGAGCTTTATTGCACACACTGATTTTATTTAAAATCTGACAAAAATCTACTAAAATATCACGGAATATGCTCCCAGAGGAAGGATGTTGAAATGTTGGGKTTTTTTATGCAATCATATGCATTTTTTAAAATTTTTAACAATGCGTTGCATGACCTGTAAGGCTTTCTTTTGTCTTTTTCTGACTAAACATTGATTTGGATAAATCAGAATTCTTCCCTGAAAAGCTAGAAACAGTCAGACCTAGAAAATCTGAAGAAAACAAGAGTAGTAATTTTTAACTAGGAGATTTGTGTCTTTTGGGGTATTAGGCTGCATAATAAGGGACTTATATTTGGTTCTTAGCTGTCCTATAGACTTAGTGAGTGACTCATTCATATGTTAAGTCTTGTCTGCAAATTAGGGATGATTCCTCCTTTATTTTGCCTATTCATACTGTAAAATTTTCAGGGCAGAGGTTGTGTGTTTATGTGTTTGTGTCTAGGGAAGTCTAGGGATCCCATTGGAAAATGTTGTTAACATACAAACAAGAAATAATATAATTTTTTTTTTCCTTTAAGAAATGTTATAGGGTAAACATTTGCTCATTTAGAGAAAACAAAAACCTAAGGATTTTTCACTTCAAATACTTGTTTGCTGTAACGAGTGATGTTACTGCTTTCTCAAAGCCGAGAGGTCTCATCTGTAAAGCACGGCTGGGCCACGGAGGTGGAAAGCTGCTTAGAGAGTCTTCAGGAGACCTCTTCTGTGTGCTTGAAACGTGTAGGAAGTGCCAACATAATGTTTATGCTCAAAATACAGCTTATTTCCCTTTCTCTTGTTTTTGAAAGTTGTTGATATGACTGTTGAGGGTTTTTTGTGTAATTAGATTTCCTATCAACTAACACTGAATGAAGATGCTACAAGAAAAGGCAAACAGATGAACTAACTTATCACACAGTTAATCAAGACAGAGCAGTAGGGAAAGGATATGTATTCTACCCTTCAGCTTGGCTAACGGAGGCAGAATTGAGAACATCTATAACATAGTGTTCTACTGGATTTGCTTTTCATGTTCTGGTTTTTGTGAATCAAAAAAAACCCCACAAAGCCTTGAAGAAAGGGTCTGAAAAAATAGAGCCTGAAGCTATATTGTTCCTTCCTTGAGTGCTTAAAGCTTTTCCCAGAACAGAAATGGGAGCTAACCAAGAGGTGGGTAGGTCAAGAATGTAAAGAACCTGGAGACCCTAGAGCTRAGAGAACTCTAAACAGGGAAGACGACTCAGAGCCAACAGCTGTAGGGGCCTACATAGATGAACACATCATAGAAGTTACCCAAAAAATGGAGTGGGCTGAAGAACCCATTCTGTGACACTTTCTGTATGTATTTACACAAACATGTAGACACACACACACTCCTTTGTAGTTGCCATGAGCTAGGAGTTGTCTCTTCTTCAGAAGGACTAGCAGAAACACATAACATGACAGTACTCTGAGATGATAACACTTTGAAAACCATTAATTTGAAGCGATAGGTTCATTTTGCTCATGGTTTAGGCATCCTTTGTGCCATGTTACTAAAYGGCAATTTAATTGTAATTCAGAGGGGTTCCACGTCTCCGGTACCACAGCCAAACAAGCTATTGTTTGTCAGAATGATTGCATGTTATGGCAATTACACATGTCATTTCAATTACACGTGTCATTTCAATTACAGGGGCTTACAAAGTATTTTACAAGTTATGGAAACCTAGCTCTTTAAGGTAATGTGTTTTCATATTTTAAAGAGATTGCTATCAAAGAGGGTTAGAGACACATCTGTGTAGCAGTCAGGTAAACTGTAGGGATCTCTGTGTTATCAGCATGAGCTGGGCCACTCTTGGTTAATCATTAATGACTTCTCTTGCAAGAGGAGTCTTATTTATTGTTGATAACAATAGCGTGTGGTTATTGATAGTTGTACTGCTAACTTGAACACTGAATTAGTTTTAGACAGTGTATTATCAAAGGATGATGATTCAGTCGTGGAAAAAGAACCCCTAATTATTCGCACAGGCATTAAGAGGAAATGTTAGTTTGTGTTAGCCTTGAAAGCTACATGGTTTGAATCTGTCAGTATCTCCCTTTGCAACACAGTCTCTAAAGTGTTTAGCAGCTGGTGACTTGCCTCCGGACTGGAATGGCTGAATACCTTAAAAACCTTRAAACCTTGTACTAATCCCATGTACATGTTAGAACTTCATCCAGACAATAGTTGTTTTGAAAGCAGGTGGCATTACATGTTCACAGTGTCTATATACATCTGTGTATAGGATATGGATAAGCTCATTTATTTCAAAACCATTTTCTGTCTCCGTTTAAAGGGTCTAAATTTTAGTCAGTCTCACTTTATCTTCACTTTAAATGAGACTCCCACTGACATAGTAACAACAGAAATAATGTGAAAATGTTGTGTAAATTAATATGCTGATTAATATATTGATCAGATTATAGTATTAGTAGATTATGGTTGTAATGTATATAAGTATAATGTTAGTATTATGTAATTATAACATTGTGTCGTATAAAATACAATATTAATATATAATATAATATTAATATTATGTAATATTACAGTGTTATAATACTTCTTAATATACTGATCTCTTATACCAAATGAACTGCATTACTAAAAGAACACCTTTTTTTTTTTTCTCTCCTCTCCCAGTGATCTGGACCAACAGTACATCAACTATGTATTCAGGTAAAATGAATAAGCCTTTGATACACCATAGCTGGTTTTATGTGGTGTATGTTTTCATTTTCGGTCATGGCTTGTTTAGGAAACTCATAGCTACCACTACTTAAATGTATTTAGTTAGCAGGACATTCACTGAAAGAACAGTGCTAAGCTGAATGACTTAGCAGCTGAATTTTTTTGGCTCTGGTTATAGGTGGGCATGCCAATATACACCTGGGGAGGTAACGAGGTGTTAATTATGAATTTTTTAATCACCATGTGCACAAGTGATCTATCATTTCCAGAAATAATATTTACAGAGTAACTCTCTGGCAATACCCCACTTCAGAAAATAAAACTTGTACAAAATTGCCAGAAGGGGAGGTAGTGATTACAAAAGTACAATGTGCAAAGAACACGAGCAGTAACTGATTGTTCAGAGTGCTGTTAGTGGGATTGAGTAATTCAGACTTTCAGTTGTTTTTCTGATTTGGAGATATAAAAGTGGCTTGTTATTTTGTAGTTAGCAAAAGAGCCTGAGTCACCAACCAGACTCCCCTGCGTTTTTTGAGTCAGTCCTTTCCTCAAAGAGCCATCATAAGCCAGAACGTGTGGTGTGAATGGCTTCTGCTAGATTTTTGTGAGGCTTTATTTGAAGTAAGGCATATAGAGACTTTACTAGATTCTCCTCCATCCGTAATCACGTCTTGTATATGTTGACCTCTTTTCTTGGAATCGTAGCTGAAGTTGTGTGGAACACTATGTAGTACAGATACTAAGTTCTAAGAAAGGATGGTCAAAAGGAAGAAAAGAGAGAGCAGAAGTTAGGAATTAGCATAACTAAAGTGAAGTTGTGCTTGTCCATTTGACTAGATAGATGTGTGCTTTTGTCTGACCACATTAAAGACCCTTGATAGGAACACATCAGGGACACCACTGTAGGACAGTTACTTCACTTCAGTTCCCATTTATCTTGTGAGCATCATCAACATGGTAATACTGTGTATCTCTTTCTATCTTAATTCAATCAGATCTCCTATTTCCGTAAATAAGTAGTGCAGGCCTCTGATTTTGCACTTGTGTGAGTCCAGTGTCTATTCACCAGGGTCCCATGCGTATCTGAATATCAGTTTGCTTGAAGTAGGCTCTTGTTTAAGTGAGTTGTTGCTTTCCATCTACTGTGAAGTGCAAAGCAAATCAATTTTACTCAAAGAAGGTAGTTGTGTTTATTGAAAGTGTTTTGAAGAACTAGTCATGGAACTTGCAAATACGCTGCTTTGTGCAGAAATAACCCATGAAGTCTTGAATGARCTGTAGCTATTTGTCTGTGTCAAAGGGAGAATCATGAAGCAAGCAGTAAAATCAATTGATTTTTCATTTGGCACCTGCCTGACAGTGGATTTCAGTTGTCATTTTAGTTGAAAACTGCATTTAGACCTGAACCTTTAAATTCAGATTTTGGCTGAAGGTCTTAGTTTTGCAGCTTTGATTGAAATGTCAGGGCTGGATTCATGCTGTGTTAGTTGATAGTATCCTTTGAAGTCTGTGAAGTTGTGTCCAGCAGAGAGCAGGAGTTCCACATTGCATGGAAACTATTATTGATTTAGAGGCTTTTGAAAGGGAGAAACTTCTCGCTAAGGAACTGTGAGGTGTGGTGGTATGTATTTTAAAACTGTTCTTTTAAAAAAAAAACAACAAAAAACCAAGAATGGAATTGTGCAAATTGGAAGATGACTTTTTTTAGCATCTGCTTAAAAGCAAAAATGTGTTATCAAAGCTTGCAAAGATTTTCACCATTAAGGGGCTTAAAGGTCAGCGTAGCTTGCAAGATGATGGTGCAAAGCAATTGCTAGAAAACAGGTGACTTAGAGGAGGTAGAAGACTGGATGCTTATTTGTTTGGCTTGGGTCTGTGGATATCTATATGTCTATGTATCTGTATATGTATGTATGTATATATTTCTATGTGTTAGAGAAGCTCGCAGTCCATAGCATTTGGACCTTACCTTGTCTAGGGAAAACAAACAGTACCATGGGCAATGGGATAAGTTGACATCTGATTTCTTTTCAAGTTTTGTTTTGTCATAATAGTGGATGAAAGGGTGTGAAATTTGGCGGAAGCTCTCTCCTTGTTTGTGACCTCCRTGATGTGCTGCTGCTGTGAAGGTCCTCCAGTGTCTAATGCGGCTGAAATCTTTCTGGGTTTGTCTCTTTGTGAGACCTCTGCATACGTAGTTATCTTGGAGATGACTGCCACTTCCCAAATTTGGATGAAGCTGGTCAGCATGTTTGAGAGCTATGTAGAGCTTTGTATGTATGTATGTGTACACTCAGCTTTCTTGCACAAGCTTAATTTCTGCAGAAAACAGTTAAAAGTATTTTTAAATCACACTGAGTGGAGGGCATTTTACTCTGAACGTTCTCTGAATGAGCGCTAACTCCTCATGAGCAGTTCTGGGTCAGAATTACTGTAAACGTGTGCTTATCTCTGTCAGAGGGTGCCCAGCACTAAATTTTGTGATTTAGCAGGCATTAAGGTATATGCGCTTCCTCTACTCAGGGCTTCTTGAGGCCATGACAGGATCCCAGTTCCACCTCCAGAACAGGACAGTCTAATGTATACCGGTGGTCTTGTCTGTACGAGCATGATTCTATGATTCTATGATTTATGAAGGGACTTGCTAGTGTGTTATCAGTGCAACTTTCTCCTCTTAGCGCTATTATCAATAGGCCTTTATAGCTCCTTATTTCTAACCTAGATCAGACAGCTGACATGCGACTGTGTGGCGAAAAGAAAGCAGCTGTGTGGGCACAGCCAGATAGTGTTTAGAATCATAGAATCATAGAATCATTTAGGTTGGAAAAGACCCTTAAGATCAYTGAGTCCAACCATAAACGTAACACTGCCAAGTCCACCACTGAGCCATGTCCCTGAGTGCCATGTCTACATGTCTTTTAAATGCCTCCAGGGATGGCGACTCAACCACTTCCCTGGGCAGCCTGTCCCAGTGCTTGATAACCCTTTTGGTGAAGAAATTTTTCCTGCTATGTAGGAAAATATAGGAAAATACATACGTTTGTTAGAATAGAGGCTGTTCAAAGTGTTTCTGTTTGGTACGAAAGCACAGTTGTACTCTGAGTGTAGAGACTGCCTGGATAGAGCAGATTAAAAGTTCTGCCCCAAACTACTGGATGTTAGAATGTACCAATAGGTTAGATTAAAAAAATGTATGTTTAGATTAAAAAGAAATATTAACTGTATTGGCTCTGTTGGACACTTCCAGAGCTACAACTGAAATTAGCAAAGTCTCCTAACATATGCTGTCTCTACATGCCATGCACTGTTTCTTGTTTTAAAATCTGGAACAGTTTGGGAGGGGAGAACATCTTAAGCAAATGTACATGAACGGGAACTTCCCAGAACCAAACAGATCTGAAGAAATATTTGCTGATGTTGAAAGTGTGGCGTTCTTCTCACTTCATCACTTACAGCATGATTATTCAATGGTTTTTAAAAAGGGAGCCAGACCAGGCACAAGTGTAGGAGGGAAAGCAGAGCTGTGCTATGCAGAGAAGGGAGGGGTGATGTTGCTTCTCAGTGCCCAGCCCCATCCTGTTCATCCATCTCCCTTGTATTTAAGCATGTGGGGCAGGGAGGGGGAGGAAGAGAAGAGGGGAAATGTGCTTCAAGAAGCTCCCTCTAATCCTCCATTCTTGTTCCCACCACCTTTTTTTACTGCAGTATTGTATTTCCCTGCACTTTGACTTCTGCATTAGTGTTCTGCTTCCTAGTGTTTTTTCCAGTCATCTTGCATTTTCTTTTATTCCTTTCCAGTCCCCCACTTTTTATCAAGGAGGGAGCCAGATTTCTCCCCCCACAGCTAGCTGGCAAGGGGTAGTGTGAGGTGGGGGGGGGGGATGTGGTAATGTCTACCTGGCATGTTGAGGGATACATAATGTGTCTTAGAATTGGATGACGGCTCATCTTGGGCTTTCTTCTATGCTGAAGCAGGTAGAGATATGTTACTTCTTGTGGAGAACCTGGAAGAAAATTTCAGTACATCCCAGTATCTGTCACTGTCTGATATTTGTTCACAAAGGCTTGCAAGGTAGCCTAGCAGTCACTGGTGAGGAGAAAACAAAGACATAGAGCAGGAGAGTTTCAAATGGTGAATAAATGGCACTGACAAAAGTGGGAGTAAAGGCTCTACTCTATGCAGCTAAGCTACATCTGGCTTCTGGAAGAGCTGCTGATCTGTCACTTTTGTGAATTAAAAAAGATGCAGTAGATTTTCTGCAATAGGGAAGGGCAGCTCTTGCAGGCATAAATTGCTGTTCTTGCTGACAAAACCTCTTTTTAGCCAGGAAGAAAACCACGAGTGACCCAGCCCTCAGTCTTGAGTACAGAGGAAAGAGAGACAAGCAGAGAAATCTGGCACAGGGATTTTGTTTTTGCTGCAGCCTGATGTCCAGGCTGTCCTGCTGGAAACCTCTGAATCCCTAATCTGGTTTTACAACATCATGGTGTCTTTCCTACTGTTGTTCTGTTCAGAGCGGAGTTACAGTACAGCTTTAATGCCATCTAACCCATTTGCCTTAACCTGCCCCGCACTTCACAAAGAAGGTTTTGTTTTCCTCCTGTGTTTTCTTTGGATCAAGGCCTGGGATGAGTGGTAGGGTTATCAATTCCTCTTGGTTGCAGAAGGAAGTTTCTCTCTGAGCATTTCCCAGACTCACTGGGTTTTTGTTTAAAAATTAATAATGCAGAAAGTAAAAGTGGCGAAATATGGCTTGGTCATAATTTTCGTCACTATTGATACAGTTTCACTTGCCCTGCCAGTCTCCTGTTTTCCCTGTTATTCAGTCAAAGTGAAAAGGCCTTCGCTTCCTTTTCTCTCTTTACCAGGAAACTGAGGAATTGGGCCTGTTTATTGTGAATTCCTCTTGGCGTCCCGTGCGGGGAGAGCGCACGTGTGGGGAGGAGGAGTGGGGGGGAATTGCCTGCTGTGAGTGGTCTGCTTTGCCTTGTTTAATATCTTTGTGACAACCACATCTTTTAAAAACACGTATAAATATTGACAATGTGAACATACTGTACCAGCTGATGCCTTTCAAAGACATTGTCTAAAACGTTAAGCCTAAAATACCTGTCACTCATGAACCGTTTCCTCCTTCAGGCCGTTGTCTTTCATGGCTGATTTCAGTGACAAGCCTCCTCCCAAGGCTTTCTTGGCCATGGGATTGCCATGCTCTTTGCAGCTCCTTTTGCTACCGCTGTCTCTGCGACTGGTGCTGGGATTCACCAAAGCATGCCAAGGGCAGGCCACCAAGCACAGTAGCCTGGTCACGTAGAGAACTGGGACCAGCTGAGAGCGAGCGGGCTTGGAAACGGTAGCTGTGTTAACACTGGGAAAGGGGGTTGGCCTGATATAAGCAGCATGCTGATGATACTGTACTGCTGCAGGTACTGGAGGTAGCTCGTTTACAGCGAGTTCAGTTTTCTAGCCATAGCCTTGTGTGTTGGGAAGCACTTCTAGCTCTTTCTCTGCCTTAACTTTTCATTGTGCAGCCTTACATTCCTCTGCTGGCTGGGGCACTTTACTGCCATTACTAAGCCTAGTGAACTGTAAGAATCACTGGCAATTAGCCAGGGAAAATTGCCTACCGTTAGCATTCATAACATCAATGAATGTCTTTTTACCTTTGTAAGTGCAGTCTTGCTGCTTATCAAGAGGCAACCTCTCCAGATTCTCTTTTCTCCTTCTCCCTCTTGTCCTTTGTGTTTGTCRTGGACGTATGTTGTTGGTAATCGGAGGAAGCTGTAGCTCTGCTTTGGAGACATGCATGCTTCTCCCATCTTACGGTGCCCCAGAATACATTTCTGTAGCCTTCTAACCTTGGAAACAACATGGAATGAAAAAATTTGGCAAAAAATCAGAAATTTACCAGAAGAATCAGTAGCACTGAAAAAGGCTCTGTACGGCCTATACCACAAACTCAGAGGATGAAGTCTTTGTAGGACCTCAGAAATCTTAAGTGATACTCCAGGCAAAGAACTGGTCACAGCTGATTTTCTTGTTCTCTTGTATCTTTCTGAAGAGTGTGCATCATTTGGGCTGGTAATGGGTTTTATTTTCATGCATTTTTTTTAAACTTGTTTAATTGCAGCATTTGTCTTTTCTTTAACTGACATTTTGGGCATGAACGTGCCGTGCATGCACAATCACATGCCGTAAGACTGTATTTGACTCTTATATACAATATATGCACATCCCTATAAAGCGGACATGGATACACACATAGCTGAAATTAATCCTAGGACAGAGAGACACTCAAGTCTAGACACAAGTGTAGTTCTCTATAGATTCTGTCTCAGTGGTGTCACCATTTGGCTGAATAGCAGGTCTGTTGAAAAGGACTTGGGGGTAACAGTGAATGCTGAGATCTATGTGAAGCAGTAGTGCATGCTCATGGTGAACTAAAGCAAACCATATATTGGGCTACATTAGAAGGAGCGTGGCCATCAGATCAAAGAAGTTATTGTGAGCATTGCTGAGGCTGCAGCTGGAATACTCTATTCAGTTTTGGGCCTCCCAGTTCAAGAAAGATACTGAGAAACTGAAGATCTAGCAGAGGGCTACTGACATTGTCAGGGACTAAGAGCACATGGCCTACTGCAAGGAGAGTTTGAAGGAGCTAGTCTTGTTGAGACTGGCAAAGTGGTGACTGAGGTGCAACCTAACAACTGCCTACACCTTCTTGAAAGGGAGTTGCAAAGATGACAGAGCCAAAATCTTCTAAGGAGCGGCAGATGGTATAACATGGAACAACAACCATAAATTGCAGTTTTGGTGGTTTAAAGATGGGACACCAGGAAAAACTTCTTCTCTAAGAGGGTAGGGTGGCCCTGCAACAAGTTACCTGGAGAGGTGTGGAATCTCTACGCTGGGCGGTTTTTGAGACCTGGCTTTTTGAGACAGAGCCACAAACTGATCAAATGTTGGTGATAGTCCTGCTTCAGGTGAGAGGTTGTATTAGGTGACCCCAGAGATCCCTTCCCAACCAAATATTTTTTTTTTTTAAATTGATACTTATGCCTCAGTTATTCTGCTTAACTGGAATAAGTTTCACCGTGAAAAAACAAACGCAAAGCTGTCAATTTGTAATGTTCAGGCCATGTCATAAATTCCGTAGTATACAATTAATCTTTTTTTATTTTTTAGTGTGGTGCTGTTGGCCTCTGCATCCCATCCGGCAGGTAAAGTGGATTGAGTTGTTCCTTTTTTAGATTTCCATATTGCCTTTCCTTTCCATGCATGTTTTTAGAGGCCCAACCCTGTAGGATTTTAGCCCTGGAATTCATCAGAAATATGACCAATAATATGATACCTTGTAGGAAGAGGAGAGGAGGGTATATAACACTGTGTAATTTGCATGATGTTTACTAATACCTTTCTTAGCTGCCCTTTGCAAAGAAGCAGCATGGGACAGGCAACAAAGAACAGCTTTTGAGGTGGTGCGTTGTAAAGAACAAGGATTCCCTAGGTGAATATGTCTTCTTCAGAGCAGTGTCCCAGCACTCCACATAGAACTGAGTTTCCTTCTCTGCATTGCCCTCAATGATATGCAGAGATTTTGTTTTGTTGCTTTCATAAGATGTATCCCATCGCTTGAGCCCATGGCAGGATTTGAAGTAGCAAAAGATCAAAGGCTAAAAATGGAGAAATTGAATATTTGATGGTGGCTAATATTCCTATCATACTGGTGTTTAAGTAGAAGGATAAAGATGATCATCTGTTGCTTTCACTAGACATTTGCTCAGTCAGGAAAACAAAGGAAGAAGCCTTTAAATAAACATAAATTTCCCCTTTTGCCTGGTGGTGCGTATTGCGTATATAGCATTCTCCCACCAGGATAGACAGACATGTGAAGCAAAATAGTCCTGCATTTCAAACTGTGAAAGGTGGAGCTTCCTCCGAATCTGTAGAGCCTGAAGGCCGGAGAATTCCTGGGAATTGTTGCTACCAAGAACAACCAGGGCCCAGGTTCCTGGAAATGCAAGTACTCGAGAGCTCTGCTTGGATCTGGGAGAACTTTTTTAAACTCTCCACTTGCTCTGTGTGACACAGTTCAAATGCCAGAGCAGGAAGCAACCAACATATGTCTGTGTTTCCTGTTGCTTCAGTAGGAGCTATCATGAGCTCTGTAATAAAAGAAGTGGATATGATCCATGTCTATCAACTGGCAACTGTTGCTTAAGCAGGATCTTCTGTATACTAGCAAAGAATACTCTTACGTATCCCTTACCCCTTTTTCAGCCAAAGGCAGGAACTGGCTAGAAGCAAGGTCAGAGAGAAATCATTAAACACACTAGAAATGTGGAAACCATCATAAATGAAAAGTCAACCAGCTGTAAAGGCTCAAAGGAATGTTAAACTAGTAATGTTCATATAATTGCTGTTCCCCTGCTTGTAATAGTGGCTAATTTTTTTCCCCTGTGTTCCACTGAGTATATTGCTTTGTCCCTCAGGTGATCTCTTCAGTGCCTTGGACTTTCCATTCCTGTACTTTTACAGGTTTCATAGCAGCTGCTGCGCCAGGTAACCTCTCTATAACAGGATGTGTGAATGTTTTCAAAATAAGAGATCCCATTGACTTCCAACCTTGACTCTCAGTTAAAAATTTTGGAGCGTGCAAAATCTTAGTTATACTAGTTTCTGCTGGTGTAAGCCAGTAAAACTGCAGAGAATATGTATCTGTACATGTCTGTGGATATGCATTTGAAGGCTTGAGATTCAAATGTTCTGGAAGTATATGTGTTTTATTTGAGTGAGTACATTCTGATCAGGAGAGTTCCCAGTCACCAGTAAAATAGTTTTTACCTAATGTAGCAAAGCTTTGATAAATAGCATCTCTCAAATGCTTCTCAAGTCGGATTAGCCCTTGTAAAACTTGCTGTTTGCAGTGATTACAAAGTATTAGTCTTCAGCAGTATATTGGTGTACATGGRTTTATTTGCCTGTACATCTTGTTATTTGGCAGAATGCTTTTTTTGGGTAAAAGGGAAAAGCTTTAACAAGCGTTCTTTTATTTTGAGTAGCAGAAGTTCACTGCCCAATAGTGTAATTCTCACAGGACAATGCAAGTATGTTTTCTATAGGTCTTAATTATCTCAAAAAAATTTATTCCTGTTTTTCCCCTCCAGTCTTTTGCCAAATGAAAGTATTTTCTTTTTAGAGGGGAAAAATATTCATGCTAACTGATAGCAAAAGTATTTGCTGATTGTTAGGGATTTTCTTAATTGTATCTAGATTTTCCGTTAAAAGGGGATATTAAAAATGGTTGTTAATTAATTTCCCTACGTACATAGTTTTTTGGTACAAAAGTGGCTTTTTTCAAGGGTGGAATATCCACACTACAAGTTACTTGCAATTAGGTATTAATGAATAAGTTGTTCCACGGTAGGTAGGTGAAATCTATTTCTTCTTGAAGGCAAGGTCTAACTGCGGGCAGTAATGGATATCTGCTTCAGTACATCTATAGTAGATAGCACTGTACACCACAGCAAGTGGAAAGGAATAGTTAGATGGAGAAACAAGCATCTCAGTTGCTCTCCTACATCTTGTAATCTAGTGTCTTTGTAGACATAAAGGATTTGGAGGAAAACCTATACAATGTATAAAGTAAGGGTAACTGATGCAGTTAAATCTGCTACCTGTGGAAGCATTAGGAGTTTCAGTGCTCCATTTATGTAATGAAATGAGTCGGTGTTAATTGTGACATCAGTATTTCAGGTATTATAATTAGCTGTTTCACTTTTTATCTCTGAATTACACTAAACAGCTTCAAATCACTCTGACTAAAAGCCCTTCTCAGCAGGGCAAAATCATAGAATCATAGAATCATTAAGGTTGGAAAAGACCTCTAAGATCATCACGTCCAGCCGTCAACCCAACACCACCATGCCCACTAAACCATGTCCCAAAGCGCCACATCTACATGTGTTTTGAACGCCTCCAGTGATGGTGACTCCACCACTTCCTGGGCAGCCTGTTCCAGTGCTTGACAAAGATGTGGAACAAACTTAAAAAATGACAAAGATGTGGAACAAACTTAAGCCAGCTGCTGGATTTTCAAACATTTGGGCAATGCTGCTTCATTGAACTCACTGTTTCTCAGAGTGGAATGCGCTACTGTTCAGCACTTCATCCTCTGCAACAGGGAGCTGAGTTTGGGCCTATCTTTTATCATCAAAGCAGCACCTGCTTTCTTGGCTCCAGGCACAGCGGATAATCCTTTGGGGTCTTGTGTTATGGCTCAGTGTAAGAAACCCTAGTACCTCCTACTACTGGGCAGTTATCTTATCCTACTGTTTGGTGCATCAAAAAAACCTGTACTGACACGTGGCTGAGACGCAACTTTGCCACRTGTACTGAGCAGGGAACAGCACTTGGCTGAGGTCCTGGAGCCCAGCATGGAACTTCTGACCTGGGGAGCCACCATCTTCCACCCTTCCTGCTATTGCAGAGAGGGCACCAAGTGCATTGCATCAGTGTCCAGAACAGCATACCTTCTTTGAATACTAAGGCACTTTTTGCCTCACCACCTGTGTGCTGTTTTGATCCTATCTCCTTTTCCTCCTAAACCAGCCACACAGTAATTTGTGCCTTACATATTTTGAAGTCTTTTTCTATTCCCTGCTTGCTGGTTTACACTATTTCACTGGTTCACAACCAGTGTGTTCTAAGTATGTCACAAGTGAAACAAAATCCAGAGCCAAGGCTTATAAGCTCTGTGAGGTCCAGTAAGATGTGGAACAGAGTTTCCCTAAGAGTGGACTTGGCTACAGGAGCATTGGAGGCTACTGTCCTGTATAACTTGAGAATCAAAATTCACTTAATCGTCAGCAGAGAACTTTGGAGTATTCTGTTCCCAGCACTACTGAGTCATCTGTCTATTTGTTATACAGTAGAGATGTATTTGACTTCCTAATTGGAATTTCGGCTTCATGAAGTTTAAACAGCTTGAAAGCTCCAAGCAGAAACTTTCCAGTGGTTAGTTTTTCAGTTCAAGGCTCTGTGGAGGTTGAAGTGAGTTAGTTGCCAAACGTGTGGCTCCTGTTGAAATTAGCATTGCATTTATTCAGAGCCATTTCAATGCCTGAAGTTAATATTTAACCTCATGTTTCCAATAATCTCTACTTTTCTGATTATGCAAGTGCATTAGAGACCAGCTATAAGAGCGTCACACTTACTTTACTCAGACTCTAGTCACTGACTGAACAAAACCCGAGATGTACTGGATATAACGTAAGCTCTTTGTCCACCAGCTTGCTTTCTCCAAATGGGATTAACACTGCTTGAAGGGTGACTGTTCAGTTCTGCACTAGGAAAACCAAGATGCCTGTAAGAGGTTGCTTAGTTGAAATTAAGAGACTTTATTAACAAGCTTTCCCCATCCCTTGCAGTGGACTGTTGGGATTCTTTCTGATGTTGCACACAGTGAAGCTAAAAAGCAGCACAACCTCAGGGCAATATGCAGCATGGAGTTTTCTTGCAAAGGTAAGAGAAAGACTGTCACAGGAACACAGTGGATCTGTGCTTCTCCCAGGAGAATTGAGGAATTTCTACATCTCTCTAGTTTCCCTTGCTATTCCTGTTTGACGCTGCTAGGGCCTGTTGGTGCAACCTGCAGGTAGAGTTGAGGCGACAAATATCAGGTGCATAATAAGCCAGGATCATTAGCTGAGATGAAATACTGTATATAGACTGAGTTTAATGGAGCTGGGCTGATTATTGCAGCTAAGGATGTGGCCTACTGAATCCCAGTAATAAAAACCTATACTTTCCAAAGGTGTTTTGGAGAAGAATACTCCTTCTGAGAGCGTGTGCACCAGTTGTCATTTCCAGTGTGTCTTCTCAGAGCCAAGAGTTAAAACTAGTTCCCTGAAGTTCAGTACCAGAACTCCCACTGCTATCGTTGCAGGGGAGAGCGGTGGATGTCATTTGCCTTGACATTAACAAGGCTTTTGATAGTATCTCCCACAATGTTCTTACATCCAAATCAGACTGTTACAGTCTGGATGGGCAGACAGTGAGATGGGTAAAAAAATGGTTGGATGATCAAGCTCAGAGGGTAGAGGTTAATGATTCCTACTCTAACTGGAGGCTTGTGACAGCTGGAGTAGCACAGGGGTCTGTCCTGGGACCCATCCTGTTTAACATCTTTATTGAAGAATCAGAGGTGATAGAGTGCACTCACATTTGCAAAGCACACCGAACTGGGAGGACCAGTCAATAACGCTGAAGGACAGGATTGCCTTCCAGAGGGACCTGGACAGGCTGGAGGAATGGGCCAACAGAAATCTTACAAAATTCAGCAAGGACAGATGTGAAGCCCTGCACATGGGAAGGAAGAGCCCCTGGCAATAATACAGGCTGGGGACTAGATGGCTGGGAAACAGSTCTGCAGAAAAGGACATGGGAATTTTGGTAGACAGCAAGCTAAACATGAGCCAGCAGTGTGCCCTGGCAGCTAAGGTCAAAATTATCCTGGGTTGTACTAGCAGTAGCACAGGCAGTAAATTCGTGGAAGTGATCATGCCCCTCTACTCAGCACTTGTTAGACCACATCTGGAACAGGGAGCCTTGTTTTAGGCACCTCAGTACAAGGAAGACATTGATAAACCGGAGCGAGTTCAGCAGAGGGCTGYCAAGAAAGTCAGGGGGCTGGAGCACTTGCCTTGTGAGGAGCAGCTGCTTGTTCAGCCTGGAAGGGAGACAGCTTTGGGAGCACCTAACAAACAGCAGCCGCAAACAGTAGCTATGGAGAAATTATCAAGACAGATCCAGTCTCTTCACAACGGTGCATGGGGGGCGGCGGGGGTGTGTGAAAGATAACAAGCATAAGTTGAAACAAGAGAGGTTCAGATTGGGTATAAGGAAAAACTTTTTCATGCCAAGGACAAGTCAGGCAGGGGCACAGGTTGCCCCGGGARGCTGGGCAGTCTCCGTCTCTGAAGGTTTTCGAGACTCAACTGGACAAAGCCCTGAGCAACCTGGTCTGACCTCCTGAGGTCCATTGCTRCTGGAATTATCCTATGATCTGTGGATCTAGGGTCTGGCGGTACTTGATTTAAGTTAATAACAGCTCATTTGTTAAATTATCAGTGGTAAATGCAGTCAGAAGAGCTTGTCAGACTCCTTTTCCCTGGTTAGATTTTACTTAGTTTCATCACTCTCAGCTAGGTCATCTGAAAACCACAACCTTCCTGTGTGGTTTGTGATCACAGCTTTCCTACTACAGCGAATGAAGCTATTACCTTACAGAAAAAAAGAAAAGTAGACTTGCATAATATGCTTGTTTAGAAACTGTAGTCAAATGAGTCTTTTGTTTTTCTGGGGATAATAAGAAGGGAATGATATGGCTCGTTTTGTGCTTTGCAAGCTGTTCCATACTGTACAAGTCACAGAGTTTCTCACCATTTTGAATTTCTTCCAAATGTTCTGACTGTGCAGATTTTAGTACCTTAGCTTTCTTCTTGCTCCTTGGTAGCAAGTCAACTGATCTAAAGCTTGCTTTTGTGTCTTTTTTTTCTTTCTGTTTTAACATTTTGGGTTGGAAATGGGAAAAGCTGGCTCTGCTAGTAGGTATTGTGAATAAGGAGAAATGGTTCTACATGTGGTATTTATGACCTATCTGAAAAAAATGCAGGCAAAGATGTGTTGTGAAATATATTTTAAGCAGTTTTGGGTCCTTCCCAGCTGAAGTGGATCAGAGCCACAAAGTCTGGACTGGATCAAAGCTTTCCCAAAGTTCAAGAGTTTCTGGATTTATGGGGTTTTGGCCAACTCTAGACATAAATTAGACGAAGTTTGTTCTAGCCTCTGTTGTCAATGTAATTACGTGCCTTTATAGCAACTAAAGATTTGTCCCTGTGTCACTATGATAATTTAATCTGTTCTTCAGCCTTCAAAGTCTGTGTTTGTTAATGTGCACGGTTTAATTATCTCGCTTAGGAAGGTTTTTGTAACAGTGCAAATTAGTCCTTTTCCTGTTGTAGCTTCTAGCCCGGTGCTCAAATTATATGTCTTGTCTTGAGTTCAAAGAGGGGAATAAGTAATAAGGACATGAGATCTGTCTTTAGCACTAACAATTTTATCAAAACTAGCAGTTTCCCTAATGTCTTTCACTAGTGTTTTAAAGCTTGCTGTAAGAATGATTTTAGGGCTCAGTCTTAACGCATCTGAGGCAGCATGAGGAGCATGGAGGAACTGCTGCTCCAAGTGCTGAAATGCAGCTGATTTTGGGATAGAAGTCAGTGAATGCTTGAAAAATTCAGAAACACTATACATCAGTTTTAAAACAGGGATCAAAAGAGACTGCAGAGACAGACACGGATAGGCAGAAAGCAAGAGCTGAACTGGAGCTTGCCTACAAGGGTAGGGGCTGATCTACCAGCTCCTACAAAATTTTCACAACGTATCTTGTAATTATAAGGAACCATAAATTTACATATGGGGTAGTTAAGAAGAGTCCTATCTATCTGATCACTAATGCTGCTTCCTGACGGTGTTTGGAAGTGTTAAAACTACATACTGATCCAGCCCARCATTGCCTGGGCTGTCTCATCTTAAGTCATCATAGGTGCAGAAAAGCAGTATTTAACTAGTACTATTAAAAATCTGTTTAAATCCAAGTGTGTGACTCCCTTTAAAAAAAAAAAAAAAGGAAGGAAGTTAATGTGGATAAAGAATAAAGATAGAAACTATTTGAATCTGGACTTGCAGAATGAGATCCAGTGGAAAAAAAACCCTCTGGTCACAACAACGGCTTTGCGTTCCCACGTGAGCATTTTTCTTGGATTGAGTAGTGCCCTAGATCATCCTCTTAATCTCTCAAACTGACTGGAGTTTTCACCAGCGGTTGGAAGGGAGCAGCATTTGAGGCCAGAATATGTTTATCTTGCAAATGAGCCAAGAAAGGAGAACGCTGTAGTCCTCAGACAGCAGCGCAGGCCTCGAGGGAGGTGCAGAGAATTGGAAAATCTGTTTTCCATTTGGATGCTTTGTACCTATGTGACTGATGAGCTGGGGCTGAGATCGTTGCCACCACTTCATTTCTTGTTAAGTGCCGATAGACCAATAAACTAACCATGAGATCTGATCAGGCCTGCTTTGCAGACTCAAGGAGACGTGCTTTGTGAAGCCCACATTTGGCCTCCCTGCCCTCTAATTTTTCATTCACTTAAAAACTGGAGCTGGGTCATAACTTGTTTTTATGATACTTACTTTGGCTGCGGCAACTTAATCATTGTATGAGGTTTTTCAATTCTTCCCTGTAATGATTTCTGACAGCTTTCGTGTCAAAGCATTGCTCTGTGCAGAGACAGACGAAGCACAGGTTTCATCTGTGTATATAGTCCTGTGTGATATTTATAGTGACAAATGCTCTCTGCACTTTTGCTGTGAAAGCAAATAATGTGCGTTAGTCATATCTGTATAGATTCGTGAGAAATGCCAAAAAATCACTAAAGTGATTTGTAAAACAAAAAAAATGCTTTTAAGAAGCCCAAGAAATATGAAATGCTTTGTCATAGCCTTGCACAGATTTAATCTCCAGAAGAGCAAGGATTTGAAGCTGTACTGATATTTTTTGTTTTAATTTGAAAGCTATGCTAGTATCATGGGTCATGTACTGGAAAGAAAAGCTGGAGGTGCTCATATATACAGACAAGCATCTGGTGAAAACACTAATGAGCTCTAACAGTGCTGTCAGTGAATTTGTTTAGATTAAGACTGCCAATCTATATCTGGTGATGAAGCCTGTTAGGGTGTCTAGAAGTTAAGCAGCAGAAATAGTTTAAATCATGAATAGAAGGGAAAAATGGTATTTCAGAACTTTTCTTCAGCAAGATACTGGTTACTTATGAATTCATATTCCCTTATCATGTTTGGTGTTATCCCAATAAACTTGTAATAGGGCATTCAGCTTGTTCCCAATAGGAACCTATTGAGACAGCTTGTTACAAAGGGGAAGAATAAATGGGAAGGCCAGTGGATTTTGGATTCGCTCTTTCTTCCTCCCTCATCTGAATAAATGAGGTTGGATAACTGAAAACAAGTTGCATTGAGTTTTACACTGGTTTTCTTATGCATTGATTGGAAGAAAATTTAGATTAATCTGATCAGGAGTATGCAGGTCTTTTCTATATGGCCAACCCATGCACCGCTGTGTAATCTCTAGTGTATCTGAACAGTGTTGGAGGCTTCGTGATACATAAAAGCGTCCCCTGACAGCTGCTTTGGTTCCTTGTTTGTTAACTTTAGAAGTGTTTGCCCCAGGTCACCCTATGTTTAATGCTGGCCGCCAGATGTTGCGAAAGTAAATTTGCAGGAGTGTCTGAAAGAGTATCTTATCTGTGGGTCCTGTGTGCCTAACTGTAGCCCGCTGTACTTACACCCCAGCAGTTTTAATCCTCCCCCCAAAATATATAACAGCAATTCAGAATGTCTCCTGTAGACTTTGATTTTATATTTTGTGTCTGTGTATCTGCTTCTTTGGTCCCCATGGTGTCTTGAAGAGAATGAATAGACTAGATCCATCTTCATGTCAGTGCAAAAAAATGGATGATATCCCTCTTAAAGATTGGAAGAGTCCTGATGTTTTTTATTAAAGCAGAAATTCTCTTTTTCCTGCTTCTCATAAAATGGAGAGGCCACAACTGCAAGTCTTCTGGGGCTCCTAGCCTAGTTTAGCTCACTGCACCTCTCTTGACAGATAGCAGTTCACCTGAGAATTTTATCTGTTTCAATTCAAGGGGCAAACCAACCAAGAGATATAAAATAAATTCATTTTTGCAGTCTTAAAGCCTCTGCTAAATCACGTGCTCCTATTTGTATAGCTCTTAATTCCTCTCTCACTGTTGCTTAGCATGCAAGTGGTATAAAATATTCTGGTCCAGAATGTCAGTTCCTCACTTCTGCAGAGGGCTCTTTACTTGCAGAAGTAAGTGCCGCTCTAAAAGAGTCCTGCCATTGCTACCCTCTAAGCAAATGGCTCTCCTTGTTCATCTCTGCCTTAATGGGAGAGGATTCTGGATAAAAAAATCTGTTTAAAAATTTTATACATATATCATAACCAGAACAAGAATGCGTTTGGTTATCTGGCACTTGCCCACTTGGTTATCTTGTAGACTGAACTAGTGTCTTCTTTGCATGCTGCTGTGCTCAGGCAAAAGTGGCAGTGAGATTCTTGGCTGAAAATCACATTGCTTTCTTGGTCTGGACCTCATAAAGCTTTATGCGAAAATGTCATAAACTGGAGTTCCATAAACACAGTGCGTTTTCATTCGGCAAAGATCCTGTACTGCATGCAAGGCTGTCKCAAGATCTCTCCTCGCCCAACCTGGAAAAACTGTGCAGCTGGAAGCCAAAGCCCTGGGAGAGAGGCCGAATTGTGTGCTAGACCTGACCAGACTTTGCTGGTAGGTGCTCTCTGTGGCACCAGTGTGGTTTGAAGTGTGTCTCTAATCTGAGAGAGGGAATTTCCATGACCCTAAAGCTTTAAAGTATGCCAAGAAGGGGTTCATAAAAGTAGAGGTGAGCTTCTTCCATCTACGCACCTTGTGTACTCTTATGCATGTGGATATGCGCACACATATGCATAAAGGTAATTAAAAATGGTAAAAATGCTTATTGATTTGTGGTTGGTCCTCACTGAATGAAATATGTACATTTATTCTTGACATATGTATTTGATTCCTGTGAGTCACCATGGGGACTATGCAGTTACCTTGGAAAAGAAAATGTGTTTCTCAGCTGAGCTTGACGAGCAGATAAGGCAATCAGTGTGCTCTTAACTGCATCTTAAGGGTCTATAAAAAAGACCAGTTGCGGAAACCTTGAAAGTATAGCTTTTYGGGTAGTTTCCATGGAGACAGCTTGATAGTTACATTGTAGCATCCAACACTAATTACACCATATAATTGTTGGGAAGACATCAGTCTCCATAACAACTCCTTTGTGTGCTACATGACCACTAAGCTAAGTAGCACAGGCTCCCTGGGGGCACTGGTGCAAATGAAGGAAGCTGTCTTGTAAGCATAGCTGAGACTTGTTGATTATTTTGAATCTCCAGGTAATGGAAAATTGTAAGATGTACATTAAGTGGTGTTGTATGGGGCTGCAATTGTGTATGCATTGAAAATGGCAGCTACACGGTTTTTGGGCATGGCATGGTCACACAAATAAGTACATAAAGTTACATGTTGCAGCTTGGGGGTAGTATCACAGCACAATTTTCATCTGTGCTCGATATAATAAATCCAGTCTCAGCAGACATAAAATGATAGATTGAGCCCTAAGAGATGCTCTGAATTAGTTTGTTTCCTTTTATCCATCATGATATCCATTTGAAGTGCATCATGTACCTTTGGTATTGTTATTCTGTTGAACATAAAGCTGACTGCAGAACCACTAGCTTGGAGTATATTTTTGGAAGGTACTTTTTCACCCCTACCCTTGACAATCCATCTCTATATACTTGACAGTAGAAAATGACAATTTAAAAGTAGATTTTGTCAAATCTAACAGAATTTTGAATTGCAGAGGATGCAGGTTCATTGGTTCCTCTGCATAATAGATTCCTAGTCTCCCATGGTTTTATTTGGTCTCCTGGAGTTACTTACATATGGAGAGCTGAGGCTGGGAGATGAATCATAAGTGTGACAAAGAGAAGACAAAAGAATGAGGACTGTTTTGGAAATTGTTTCCGTTGCTAATGTACTGATGTAAATGCCAAAATTATATGGGAGAACCATGCACTCTATAACATACTAATGTAGAAGGTTTCAAAGTTAGCTRAGGCTAGGCTTCCAAAAATGTGCAAAAATAGTCACATTCTTCTCCCTTGCTGGTTCCCTCTTCTTTTCAGGATCTGGATCACAAGCTGCCTTTTTGATTCTTAAAAACCTTAATGGGTGAAATGTCTCCAGACTGCCTCACAAATCTTGAGCCTGATCATTGACCTCTCTGATAGGCACTTGGTGTCACACTCCAGGTTGCTTTCTTCAGAAACTTCTCATATTAGCGAGCTGTTGCTGTCTGAAATGAGTCTCCCCGTCTTTCTCTTCCTCTCTCTCCCCAACTCAGAACCAATCTTTGCAAAATCTCAAGTGCGTTCATTTCTCAATCCCATTCTGTACACCTGTTTAAGGATTAGGTTTGGATTTTCAACAACAGTCAGCAAACAGCCATAGGTCTCTGGGGAAGGCAGACTGAATGGCTTTTGTCCTGTCCCTGAAATATGTGGTGCCTCAGGAGGTGTCTGTGAGCTGTTCTGGTCCTATCCACAGCTAGAGAGGAAGAGGGCAGAGTCCAGCTTTCTCTCCATGCATGTTGCTATGGACGGTTGTCCTAAGGGGGCAGAAGGGAAAGGGTCTTCTTGCAGAGGCTTCCCCACCCTCTCTGATGGAATGTGAGGCCAAAGACTATAGTCATCTATAGTCACTTCCGTCACTGTCTTCCCATGCACGGGACACGSAGGGACCGCTGAGGCCCATGGGGCTAAGTGTGTAACCTTGTGACATTGCTCGTGAAAGGCATTGCACAAAATTGATTAGCTGTGTTAATGTTTTAAAAAACATTTTTTCAGGTATCACGTTTTTTAAGGTTTCTGATGGAATATTTTGACCTTTTGTAACAGTGAATGGTTAGAAAGCCCTGGAAAGACTTTTGGTTTTGAATGGAAAAATAAAACCTTAAAGAATACCAATTCTTCCTTGCAGTCCTTAGCATAATAATAATAATAATAATAGCATGTCGATTTCTTTCCATTACATCATTACTAAAACAGCATAAACACACCAGAGAATGGCAATGCAGGGACTGTGTCTCTGTTATTATTGTTAGGTTGTACAGAACAGGGTCAGCACGGAGATTTAGTTATCTGGTCTGGGAATTGTTTGTTTATGAATTAGGTTTTCCCAAAGGAGTCGTGAGATGGGAAATACAATAGGAAATGGACTTTATACATGCACAGAAATACCAAAACTGTAAGTGTCATGCGGGAGAGAGGTTGATGGAAACTTTCTATTTTTGCTAACAGATTTTTAAAAAATACTTGATTACGTATCCTGAAGTTTCCTATGCTATTTTTGGTACTAGTGATATCCTCCACAGAGTTCTGAGTTAGTCATGACAGAAAAATGTTTTACATCTGATAATGTTGACAAGGAACATAAGCACTTCAGGTGTCTCTATAGATTTTAACAATGGAAGAATGCATTATATTGCTTTTCACTGAAATATTCCCCTTAAGCTAGGCATCCTCATTGGTTCTGACAATATCCTTGAACCCTTTCGGCAACGTTTGTGCTTTCCATGTATAAGTAAAGCAGCATGTGTAGAATCTGTTCTCTTATAGCAGCGACACTGGGGGCAAGAAGAAGCTTGAAGATGCGCTCAAAAAACGCACAGGTCTTGAACTGACAATGGCCTCAGTCTGCAGTGTTCAGCCTGAGACCTTCGGGCAATCTAGCATGGAAAAGAGCAGTCACTGAGAATGTGTGCAGCATCCTACCCAGCACCCCCCTCTACAGCAAGGTACTCCAGATATGATCAGTCTTGGCGCAGCGGGCCAGTCCCCGCCTGGGTCATGTGAGCCAGTTGTGGCAGTGGCTTCAGAGTGCACAGCTGGGTGGGTGTTCACCTACCTGATGTCTATGCGGAAAAGAAAAGTTCATTGTTGGCTTCCCAGGTCGCTCAGGGGGTATTTTCTGCTGTCAATCTTCTGGTCTGCTTTGCGAAGGTATTATCTGGTATAGGGCAACACCTAAGCACATGGCTTTGGACTAAGTGTCCAGCTGACTTTTGAAAAGACTTGTTCTTGTGATGCATGGAAACACCTTGATGTAGCCTGTAACATATTTGCCTTTGGCCCCATTTTTTGCCTTAGTCGCCTCACTGTTGAAGTTCTCTTTCAGAAGTCGTGGTCCCTTGAACTATGTTCTCTTGCACTTTGAGAGAGAACAAACTGACAGGGGTTGAACGTATCAGCCTGGTTAATTTGGACTTTTGTAAGAGTTATGAAATGGTGCACATAAAGTAGCTAAATGCTGAAGAATTATCACAGCCACTAAGTGGTCTAYTCTTAAAAATATTGTCTTCCACCACAGCACCAATGTATTCTGCCTCCAGGAAACTCAAGTCAATTTTCCTTGTCTTCAYGGACCCCAGCTGCCAGGAACTTTACACTCTGCCTGCTGGAACCAGCTTTTTTTTTTTCTCCTGGATGCCAGCTGAGCCACCACTGAGCCACTGCTGTGGGAGGTCATGGTCCACCTGTGAGGAGTTTGGAATTGCCTCCTTTCCCACCTTTAGTCAGAGGTCCTGATACTGCAAGGCAGTTATAGTAACAGTTCCTGCCTGATCTGGCTACTGGCCCACCCACTGGTATCTAGCACTTGGGATGAAGATAGACACAGGCAGATGCTGAGCTCGATCCTTCCCAAAGAGCCAACTGCTTTTGTGCCAGATATACGTAGCAAACTGTTAGTTTGCCTGTTAAATTTGCCGCTTAGGTGTGACAATGAAAAGCATGGTCATCTTATCTGGGTTATCAGCCTTCTGTGTCTCTTTATGGTAATCTCTATTTCATGATCTCATAAGGGTTAGATGAGGTGAAAAATTACTTGGAATGCCAAAAGGCTAGCTCTTGCCGAGCTTAAGGTACAATGAAGTGTATTTTATCGCGGTATTTTATAGCGTCAGAGCGTTACAACAGCTGGCCACTCCCTAAAACTGGAAAGCAATACTTTTCAAATCAGATAGAAGAAATAATTCTTTAACCCAGTATACTGTATTACTGATCAGTAAAATTCAGAGCATCAAATAGAAGATAATACTGAGACAATTGACTGAGTARAAGTAAAGAGAGGTATTTTTTACAGGTTCACATCTGCTCAAAAAGGTTCAGTGACTGGGTCGCTAGTAATTTCAGCAGAAGCAGACATTATATGGAAATCTTTCTAGGACAGAAGAGGAAAGATTAATAAACTGCATGCCATGGGATATAAGTTTTGTATCAACTAAGGTCAAGGAGCAGATCCCTCCTTTTCTCTCAGGTGCACATCGACTGCAGACTTGCTGCATTAGAGGAGGACCATAAAATCTCCTGAATTCTCTACCATCAACCAATACTTGATTAAACAAACCCTTGGTCCACTCCGGTTGGTGTCCATGATCCTAACAGGGAGAACACTTCATCGCTGTTATTGTTGCTGTTGCAATGCTTACTCCATTACACAAATATTTAATAATTCATAAAATAAGAACAAGATGATGAATCACATTGCCCTGTCAACCTATGAGCTCAGAGGTTTCAGAGGAGAGACTAAATGGCAGGAGCAGTCTAAGGCCTTTGCAGTAATGGGGCAGCATATAAGGAAAACACACTCCTTGGCAGGCTGAAACAACAGAGGAAAAGTACAGTTAAGCATTATAATCCATGAAACATTTACAGGAAACAGGAGGTGTTGGGTCTTAAGTTTGGTATGACCTGGAAATACAAATGTATTTCAGCTTTTGGTCAAATATACGTGCATCAACAGTCGATCTTATAACAGCAAGAATGGACAAAGCACTTCTTTGCAAAGTCAAAGAAAATCCAAGTTATTTGGCCTAAAGAAGCCTTCTCGTATCCCTCGTTAAATGACTTTTGTTGTCCTTGCTTGACAAAGCTTCAGCTGCATGGATTGTGCCTCTCATTTGCAGAACTGACCTGAACAGATGCTGKTAGTCTGGTGCGTGTACGCACACCTGTTTGAATCATGATTGATAGTGTTTCCATATCAGCAAAGCAGGCTTCAGGGAGAACGTACATGAATTGTGCAGGGTTTCCCCTTTGTCTCCTTAACACAGAACCAGAACACTGAGAGTAATAAGACTATCTGCAATACATTTTCAGTGGTCACATTTAAGAGAAATATTTAAATATGAAGAGAGGCACTGTTAAAACTGAGTTCTGTACTATAACCACTCTACACTTTATAGGGTGAAGATCGGTGGCACGTCACCAGCTATCTCATTAGTCATAGGAAGGGGAAATGTGTGTTTTGGCCATTATCTCCAGTAGCAGAGGGCAAATGCTTCTTGTTTTGGCTTTCTCTTTATTATGACAGAAACTCTGATGTTTGTGTTTGAGTGAAGGTAGGGTGGAGTGGCTACTTGATGTCCAAAAAGAAATAGCTACCATAATTTTCAGCCAAATCTAGTATTTTACAAGGGGCAAAGAGTTTTGGTGTTTGGGTTTTTTTTAAAGTCTCAGGATATCTTTCACTTTTTGTAGGAAAGCAAAATGAGTTATGATGTGCTTGTAATAGGTCAGTCCTATCTCATCAGTGATGTATGTTTATATATTTCTGTGCTATATATAGCATGTGTTTATATATGAATGTGTATATAGATGTATGTTTATACATATATAGGTGTAGGCCTTTCTGAAAAGAAAAAGTCTTGTCCTGTTCATGTCTGATCACTGTAAATATAACCATGATATCCTATTTCTCCTAAGAGAATTTTCTTACACAAATTCTATTAATTAGATTCAGTAACCCACATATCCTTCTTTACTTTCTGTACTTAACTATTGTAAAGTGTCTCTGCAACATAAAATAATTGCTGTATCTTTCTCTGTGGTGGGTCTTGTAAGGTTTTAAAAAAGAAAGAGACAGTGCAGAACCAAAGAAATTAAGGTATCACCAAGAATCAGAAAGGCTATCCATTAGCTTTACACTGAAATCTTTGTATGGCTGTAAGACAGGTGCCACGTACCTTAAAGAGGTGAAGGCAGAGGGTTCTCTAGAAGTGATTCAGAGGCAAGAGACAGATGGGCTTTTCTGAGCCCTTTCTGAGTTGTAGGACGGGGCTGGAAATACAGCTGGGTTCCAGAATGACCTAGTAACCACAGCTTCAGTATCCCCTAATGGCTCATTTTCTCCCAAAGCCAAACTGCTAATGAGATGCATACGGTGCAAGAACAATAGCTTGGCCACCTTTGTCTTATGAGGAATAAAAGAATGATGAAGTTAAACAACAGTTCAGCAGTTCTTTTGGCATTCACATGATGCTCGGGGTTAAAAAATAGTTACTGTAGCATATTAATCTGAAAGGATTATACATTAATCCTTGACAGTGTATTAATCTGGTAAGACAGGATGCTGAATGACTTTAAGGAAGCTGATACAACCACCTGTTGCTTCAGCCTTGCACTTGCAGGATCAGCGTCTTGGTTGTATTGGTCATCACATCCTGGAAACTAAAAGAACGTACAAAAACCAACACTGAGAAAAATCTTCATAAATGTGATAGGAAGTAGAGGATGGATACCTAATACCCGAAGTGCTGGAACCTAGGCATAGAAATACAGAGATTATCTGTCCTCTAAATGGATACTAGGGATAATTAAGAAATCTGCTTGCTTATAGCAGTTGAAAAGCTGATCTATAGAAATACTTCTCTGTGATACAGAGATTATTGGTTTGGGTATTAGTAAGGTAAAAAAAACACCTTAAAAATATCTGACGATTTTGCTAGAGGTGAGCATTTATACTGCTTCTGTTTTGAAAACATTTTAGAGGACAGGTTGCTGATTGTGTTTGTCATTTAATCTACCCTCCCCCTCTTTTTTTAGTATGTTTTATGTTTTAAATGCAACATGTAGCTGATTTTAAGGTAGGTCAGAAGTTAATTGCTATGAAAACCAGATAGATTCATTTACACTAGAACTGAGTTTTGTTATCATTAAGCATTTGACTGCTAAGGCATGTTTAAATGCTGGCTGCTTTTGAGTCACAATACATGGAACTAATTGTGTTCTTAAAGAACCTGTGGAATTTACCATTATTGTTTCAATAATGCTTAAAGAAGTAAAGAGAAATAAAATGTAAGGAAAGGGCAGAAGAGAGTGACTAAACCTCCTTTGAGAAAAATGTGCTTTAGGGAAGCTGGAGATCTGTGCAGGCATTTAGGCAAATAYGAAATAAAGGATCTCAAAGAAATTTACAGCTGCTGTGGCTGGATCAAATCTGTGTGGATCATGAAGTTGCTGACTCTGTCACCGTTGCCATGGTGCCACTGTTGCCATGGTGCGAGCATCACTTACCATGTCAGTAACAACGCTGCCCAGGCCCATGCACCTCTTGATCAAGGGAGGATTAAAGAGTTTTCTTCCTTCAGGAGAGCTGAGCAGAGTCCACCTGTCAGCAGCGTGCCCCTAAGTATGCTGTAATGCACAAACTCATTGCACTGTCTGCTGATTTCGTAGACTGACAGTCTCCAGTTAAGTCTCAGGGAGCAAAGATCCGTAGGGCATGTCTGCACTTTGGTCAGGCTGTGAGGGTAATGCGGTAGACATGCTCAAGTTAGCTTTAAACTAATGAGCAGAATTGAGAGTGAAACCCGTTTTGCTTTCCCCTTTTCTCCAATGCATTTCACTTTGGATTGTTTCTTTCCCTTGTTTGGGCTGCTCAGCTTTTCAGGCAGGTTCATGGCATTGCTGTTTCCTTTGGGAAGAGCCATTACTTTGGTGGTTCAAGGCTAAAGCTTCATTACTTTTCCTTGGAAAAAGCTGTGTCTGCTTAAAATCCTTCCTTGGTGGATTTATTAGTACAGCTCCTTCAGGGGGCTATTAAGCCGTTAGGTTAAGCAGCACATTTTGTCTTGCCTTTTGATTGGTAACAACAGACCCTCAGAACAAAGTTGAAAACTCTCACGGTTCGTTTCAGTGTGTTGATTAATGCAACTGAATCAATATCTAGGGGAAGGAGGCTTTACAGGAGAGCTGGTCGGAGGAATTTTGCCCGCATTTTCTGTATCTCTTTTAACCAGAGATTGCCTTTGGCACTTTAAAGATGGTTTACAAGGAGCCTTGAAGCTTCTAGAAACRAGCCAGATTGCACGGAAAGCCTTCTCATTGCAATAGGCAATATGCCCAAAAACTTCCAGGGAAGTTTTTATTTTCGTGGTAGTCCCAAAGCTGACCTGAAATTAGTTAATGCTAGTTTCATTTCAGTCTGATTCTGTCTGCAGGATTCATTCAGACGCTGTGCAGGATGGAGGAGATCTCCTGTGCACAATATCTGCAGCTGTTAATGGTGCTTTATTTTGATTGATGACCGTGGGGGAAAAATAGTATATTCTTTTTTTTTCTCCATGTTTTCTTTGTATTGACTTTTTCCCTGCCATATTTACAAGCAATCCAGTTGTACTTGACTTTAGTTCTAATCCTATGCTATCTTTCTTGTGAGGGAGGATGTGTACCATGTTTGTCATCTTTAGCAGGGATTTTTTGCTGCCGACTTACAGCAGGTTTCCAGTGACTGTACCAGCCTTCCACAATCGKTGAGCTTACTGGTGGTCATTGGTGCCTCTCGTTGTTCATTCCTGACTTTCTGCAGTTTGTGAAACTTCACAGTCAGCACCTCCTCTACGAAGATCTTCTCTCAAGCCTGGGTTATTTCAAAAAGGCTTGTCAGTAGACGCTGGACCGCTTTAGTCAGGGTTTAGACAGGGGAGATCCAGGTCCCTCGGTGTTCTTCCATATATTTGGCTGTCCCAGTCAATGCCTTGCTGTTTGTGTAGCTGCTGGATCTCTCTGAATCAAAGTATTCTTGCTAAGGTGCAGAGAAGTTACCCATCTGGCAATGTTTGGTTGCCTTAACTTGGGATGTAACAAAGCAGAGGAGAGCTAGATAGAAATGGCTTGTAGTCCAGCTGAGATGAAAAATGTATGTGAACAGGGAGGAATGGTGTTAATAGCTTAGAAAATTCATGTGAATTAATGAATACAGAAAATGGCATTTAAAGATTGACTGTTCATTTTTTCCTATTCTGAAGATTTTTGTTTCATTTTTGCTAGATCTCCATACCCGACATAACATTTTGTGTGCCTGTATGTACATACGCTTATTCTCAAGTAAACATATGTACAAAAGAGATGTAACTGAAATCTGGGAAATTATTTCAGTGCCCTCCCTCAAGAAACAAAAGAGTATGTGTTGTTACTGATGTTTGCCTGCTGTAATTTTTGCCTTTTTGGTAGTACTGGATTATCTTGATGTAGCTGTTTGCAGTGGCACTAACAGTGATCCATTTCCCTGGTGATTTTTGATTATTATCTCAGCAGCTGGTTAAAACATGCAGAAGAGGGACAAAACAAATATTATGTCTATAAAAAGCTTGACATTGCTTTAATTCCACCAGTAGAATGAAAACAAAGTTTACGTGCATCAGAAGCTTTTTCCTGATGTTTTGAGAAGATGACCTGATGATAAATAGAATGATTTATTTTGAACAGTGAGTGGACTTGATGAGCCGATTCAAAACACTGCCTTTGGAAAAAATACACGTTTTTGTAAAGACAGAGTTTTTGGCAGTTTGSGGAAGTGAGGTTACAAGGATTGGCTCTGTGTACACAAACTAAGGAAAACTTCTGTGTTCACTTACAGCAAGAACTATGACATTTAACTTTCTAGCAGTTTAGCAGTGAATCAGAGGAAACATACTTTTTATATGGTATGTACAAATATAGTTGTAATATTAACAAATCACTGTCATGTCTGGACTAAATCCCCCATATCTTTCCATTCCAGATAGGAAGATTAAATCAGAATCTAAAATTCTGAAAATGTCCTCATCTGTGTTCTTGACTATATAAACAACATGTTCCTGAACACCTCAGAAATGCTAGATATTCAAAATCTACAGCCAGCTTTTGCAACTTGAAAATCTTTCTCTAAAGTAATTGTAAAGTCAGGGATAGAAGGGATCAACGATAGCTTGGTCAAGAATGACACATTTATCTAGCCAGTGCTGGCTGGTTTGAACTGGTCGAGAATTGACACCTCAGAGGTTATGAGATAACCACAGCTGGTCAGTGGAGAATGCAAGGCAGCAAAGTATGCAGAGTCTCAAGATCCAAGTTTCTGCTTTGTCAAGGATTGGAAACCCTTAGGATGTCATCTCCTGTCTTCAAAGCCACATGTCAGACTTACCAGAATTTTCTGATGTTATGAGGTCAAGAAATAGATCTAATAGGGAAGGTGGCTCAGCAGTGATCTTGCCTGTTCTTAAGGTCCTTCAGCAAAGAATTCTCCAAACAGTCTTTATTTTTATTTTGTTACCTATAAAACTAAATTAATTTCTAATTCTAAATTAATTTCTAAATTTTTTTCTAATTTTTTAGAACAACTTTTAATAAACAAATTTTGCTTTCTCTTCTAAACATTTTTTCTTCTCTGACCATAATGTGATTAGGAGAAAGGAGGGGATCATTCACGTGATGAGTTGTGTAGTTGTCTGTCTATCAAAGTTCCTTGGGAACTCTTTAAAGCTAGCGGCAATAGTGCCTCCCTCCACTCATGAATCACTAAAGCAAATTTACAAATGCAGGTGCATGAGAGCACATTCTTTCCTAGGGTGATTTTATGTGCTGGATTAGTCCATACTGTGCAACAAGTTCTTCCACACATTAGGATATTTCTGCTTTATGAATCTTAGTCTGTTACCCAGCACTTCAATGATGACATCATCGTTCTTGTTGCTGGTAATTCACCCTGATAAGGAGCAAACTCTGGACCTGTGGAATTGACTCCCTTCTCTTTGGATCCTGAAATTGGGTACTGTGTTGTCCTTCAGAGCAGCTTGTTAAATGTAAATGATGATGTAAGCAGTGTGCGGGATGTTAGATGGCATCCGGGGCCTGTCTTTAGTTCCCAGAATGATGGGAATGCCTGAAGTTTTCACCCTTTTTTTGTGGGGAACTGAATCTGGGARTTTCTTCTAACCAGGAAGTTTGAAACTTCTGACTGACCCACTTCTTGTGGGTTAATACTCTGGAGCCCCACATCCCTCTGCTTTGCCAGGCTGTGGCGTACCAGTATCCAAAGCTCAGCCTTTCAGATAGGTGTATCACCACTGAGGAAACACAGACTTTGTTCCTCCTAAGTGATTGCTCATGATCCTTCCTTAAAGCTTCACCGTGGTTCATGCCTTACCAACTTCTGATGAGTTATCTTTGGTGGCCATGATTTCTTTGATGCACCAACCCTAGAGCTTTCGCATGTCCGTGGTCATTAGGTACAATAAGTTCAGCCTCTTCTGTTTCTGTCTCAGTGTTTACAATGATCAAGTCTTTCCTATCACTGAATCTCCTCGAAATATGCTGCTCTTATTCAGAAACTGGAGCAGGGGTCTCACAAGCTTTGTTTCCCTCTTTAGGGACCAGGTTGTAAGGTGACAAACGAGTCTGTATTCCTCTGCTGTCCCACCCTTTCTAAGTGGGTCCAACCCCACTTACAGTGCAAACTTGTAAAAGGGCTGCTGTTTTAAGACCCTTCTCTATGGCACAATCCAGYCACAGGGCTGGGTTGCCCTCTGTTTTCTCTCCTAGTTCTTCTTCACTCCCTGTATTAGAGTAGCTGTGTAAAGAAGTCCCCTCTGTTCTGTTTCATTATCTAACTATTCAGGCCCAATCTTTGTTCCGGCAGTCCTGCAGCATTCTCCCTGTGCTTGAAGTGACGCTGCTCTGATCTTCTTTCTTCTCCTTGCTGGTGAGATCTGCAGTCCTAGCTCAAGCAGGCTATCTGCATTACCGTAGAAGCTGTTTCATCTAGGATAAGTTGGGCCGGGCTGATGAATTTCTGCAAGTTGTGTCCTCCAGCAGTGGAGATCAGCCCGCTCTCCTCTTATGCACAGACCTTGTCCCAAGTAAGTATCCATCATAAGGATACACTTACTTCCTTCAGTGCTGATACACATTGTAAAGAGCTAGAACTGGCGTTGAGATAACAAACGCACTCTGAAATGCCAAGATTTTTGTTTATTTATAAAATTACTTGTAAATAATTCAGTGATTGGAACTATAGAAATAGTTGAGATCAAGGCAAATAGGTGTTAATAAAGTGTTCCTTTAAATGGGTCTTGTTTCCACGGTACAATGGAGTGACACATTCAATTTAGAGGGCTTTATTTTAAGAAACAATCTTTTTTACTTTTTTTTTTTTTTGTGCAAGGAAAGGTTTGAAATGATTTCTCAGGAATTATTTCAGCTCACATGGAAATGTTTTGTCAAATGATGCTATGCTTGGATTTTTTTCCTAATCACTGAAAGCTGTGTCAGAATTTTATAGAAATGTTCATGGTATGAATGTTTTTAAAAATAGCTTTTGCTGTACTACCTGGTCACAGTTCCTTTAAGCAAGTAAGTAAGAGCTATTCCTGTTTCTAAAATTGTTGGGGTTCAACCATCCAGTCTGTATCATTTGGTAGAATTAGTGACTGTATGTCAAAATCCTGGGGACCTTTGTTCAAAATATGCTGGTTATAGCTAATTAAAATTTTCRTTTCCACCTCCTAGTTTTAAAGATTCAACACCAAAGTATATTTGGAAATCATTAAGTTTAGTTTGCCCTTTTACTTGCTTTCTTTTGTCTTGCAAGCTCATTCCTTTTCCTAAGGYATCTGAATGCCTAGGAGGACAACTGTGACCTTTAAAGTGAAGAAAGAGATATTACTGCACTTAGCGTGTTGTGGTTATTTTTTTTTAAAGACCATTCAGAACATCARTGTAGGTGGTTTTTTTTAAAACTAAATGTGCACTTACAACACTTCGGAAAATGCTGAAACGTACTTGAAGGAAAATTACCTACTGAACTAGGTCCCTAGACTTTAGATTCTTCCCCTGGAACAAATTATATGGTTAGCTTCCCTGAAAACTTGTTTTTCATTTTTAAATGTGTTCCTCTTTTAGATAAACAGTCAAAGGTGGACGTTTTAGCAATGTGTTTTCCTTTTGTTTTGTTTTGTTTTTTTTTCTTCCACATGCTTACTTCATGTGCTCTTCCAACCCACATTTTGTTTCTCTTTGGCACTGAGACACTCTTACATAATTTTTCAAAAATACAACAGTGTTCTGCTGTAATAGTCCAAAAGGCTACAGCCTGCATTTTTGCAGAGGTTTGGGATGATCTCAGTAGAATGGTGTATTGTTTTTGATAAGGCCTGTTTTCGGAGGGTTCTTAAATGCCTGTTTCTCTGCTGTTGGCCTCTTCTCAAGTTTCTAATAAACAGGACTCTACAAGGGAGTGGGTGACACAACTTTAACTTGTGTCACTTCTCAAATGCAGCACTTCAGTTTCTTTCTTAAGAAAAGATCTTAAGAACAGCTTAAAGAAAAGAATGCTCTGTAGATACCATAGCTGCCATCCTTCATTAGTCCCTGTTTACATGCTCGGTAATGAATATTGTACATTTTTATGTAATAAATTAGTATTAGCCTAAGATAAGCTTAATGCAGTTAATTCTACAATCATTCACACTGATGTAAATGAGAAATAATTCCTTGTAGGTCAGCACAGCTGCTGCAAGGTGTGTAAGGGGAGAATCCAGCCTGCTAGAACAAGATGTGGATGTATTTTAGAGTGCTGCATTTGAACTGATGGATGGATATCCAGCTTAGGACCTGTATTTAGGTAAAGTGCATTAAAGATTCAGCTCCTGAATGGTTAACTTCCATGTTTGGAGTAGGCGTCAGCTCCCTCTGGCTGCAAATGACTATGAGGGAGGCCAAGGTGTGACCTGAATGTGGACAGCTGCAGTGTCATCTTCTTGAGTTTTGAAGAATAACTCTCAGTTTGTGACTTTTCCTTTTCCTCTTTCAGTCTCTTTTGGGTCCATCTATTTAGTCATATGTTTGCTTATATGTATACATACAAGGCTGTAGGGGTAGAGCTGATACATATCTTTGATTTTCCCCTGGAGTGGGAGCTCACTTTTTCTGTTAGCTTGGAGCTTTACAGTATTGCCCATGTTGTACCCTGCTGTGGTAGGCAGTGTGCAAATACTTAAGTCAGATGAATGAATAGTTCGTATCAGGAGGTATGACTGTGATTGTATTGATACCAGCAATGTGATTGCTGTGCAGGAATGGAGTGATCTGCAGTCTTGTGGTATTCTACCTGGATCAAGGCCATCTCCTGCCTTATTCTCTCTGCAAGGTGCCTGCGCTATAGGCAAATGGAGAACAGTCAGGGTGTTACTTATGGTAATCTCTAGGAAGAAAAAAGCCATCTCCTGCATCCCTGAATCTCCCTAAAGCAGAGAACATCCCCAAATAGGCCAGAGGAGACACTCACTGTATAGTCTCCATCCAGCTCCTGTGTGGTGCTTACTGCCAGCTTTAAATTATTGTCCCTTCTCTAGCTACCTCTTAGAGTGGGGCTGGAGAAGGGACGTGCAACCATCTCTTCCTCGTCCGCTGCTGCTCGTGACCCTGCAATGCTTACACTCGAGGCAGATTCAGAACCCTGCCTTGTAAAATGCAGCCATAACAAAAGGAGTGGGTATTGTCAGCCCAAGGTCTGGTGCACAGAGCCTGCTCTAAAATGGCATTTGCTTCCCTACTGCACATGCAGTAGTGTTTTAACAAGTAATAGATTACGTAATGAAGTTTCTGCTGTCTCCCCTGGGAGTCAACTAGACAAACAATGATTAGGAAATCTTAGCTGATAATTGTTTAAATGTTTTGTTTCTTAATTTCATCTTTTTCCTTGGGCAATTTTGTATTATCCTAAATAGTTCCTTTCATTCCTCAGTGCTTGTGTTTCCCAAGGATTTGTAAATCACTACCAAGTCTTCCTTTCCCACAGGCATTGCTTATCCTAACTGTTGACTGAAAATCAATCCCTCCATCTAATGACTCTGTCACTGTTCTCTGAACTCTTTCCATTTTACATTATCCATCTGGCAACAAAATGTCCAAAACTGCGCGCAGGCTGCAGATGTGGTAGCTCCGTAGCTGTTGGGGCAGGGATCTGTTACAAACCATTGTATATCAGGATCTAGCTGTTTCTGGGATCAGTACTATGAAAATATAAAATTATTTGGCCCTAGCTTCTCTGCCCAGGACACCTCAGTGTAATGAGAGATTTGTAATATAAACCTACTGAAGTTGCGTTGCCCCCATGCCCTATTCCCTTTTTTTGGCTTTTCTACACCACAAACACGTTTCAAGCTCTCCTTCTCCTCAGAAATATAAAGCTTTTCAAGCCCAGGATCTGACTGCTCTCCCCAGTCTGCTGTCGGCAAATAAAAGCTAGCAGATTTCCAGGCCAGGCCGGCTGGGTGTGTGATAAGGGACCCCCTGCTCTGGTTCCCTGCCCTGCCTCTGCTGTGTCCTGGCTTCTGTGGGAGTCAAAATTGAACTGCGATACATGACCGTCATACTATTTTCTCTATTGGTTTCCCAGCCTAATGAGCAGCATGTTTTGCATGAGTTTTCCCAGCAATACCCCACAGGCAGGTTCCTGCCCTAAGCTGACTGCCCAGCTCCTGTGTCCCTGTCCCTTGGGTCTTCTGCTGCTGTTTCTGGCTTGCCTCCCGCTTGCTGGAGGGGAAGAGGGTGCCTGTAGGTAGTCTCTGTACTTACATCGGGAGGAAGGTCGGGCAGGAGTGGAGGCTCCGTGTTTAACAATGTCTCACTGTTTAGGATAGACTCGTTGGGTTTCTCCTGTCCATTGACTGTGTATTTTCGGTACTGCATCTAATGGTTGAGAAAACAAAGGAAAAAAAGAAAAGGGAAAAAATGTGGCTGCACATGCAGCAGAAATTTAATTTCAGCAAAAGTATTTCAGTTTTCATTTGTGATATCACAAGTTCACAAAGTGKTTTTTTTTCCTTTCAATTTAACAGGTTATCACTGCTAGCTTATCACCGTTGTTCTTTGTCATGACTGCCAATGTACTAACAATTTCTTGGTAAGTGCCTACGTGAGCTTTTTTCTTAACAGTAAAAATKAATTTCCACACAGTGCTTCATGTGGAAATACTTTTTAAATGTCAAGTTCAATTAATGCCAGCAATATTTTGCATGTAAGGAGAACCAGGTGTGCATTCATGGATGCAGTACAGTAATACAAATAGAAGAGTGTTTCTTCTGCCTCTGTGGGAGAACATGGACATTTTGGACATTAAGCCTCACCGCAATTCACTCAGCGTGGTTTACAGTTAGACAAATGGGTGCAATAGGCAAATAAATGACCCATTCAAAGTCACGCTATAAAGTAGTGGTGGAATTGGAAATAAAACACAGGAGTCATGGTTTGATGACAGCATCCTTTTAACAAATAGAGTGCATTCAGGTTTCCCTAAAACAGCGTGTACTGTGAATGCATAAAATGAAAATAGTAGAAGAATGAAATAATGATAACAAACTTTTCCAAAAGCTGTATCTGGATTTTTTAATATGTGGCCACACGTTACAGATCACCTAACCTGAAATTTTTAGGTAGCAATAGAAAGGATTGGGGCACAAACTCCTTTGGTCAAAGACAATGTTTTTGGTCTGTATTTGTACAGCACCCAGCAAAAGGGAATCCCAGCCCGTGGCTGATGCTCCTAAATGCTTCTGCAATGCAAATAGAAACTAAATACGGGGTTAGGCATGTATCTCTGAGGACAGTTTTGTTGTTGGAAATAAAAATCTGCCTACTTTTGAAAAGCTTTAAGCTTCCTTTTTTCCCCTCACAGTTTGATTGCCATCCTAGAGATTCAGTTCTGCACTGGATGGAATTAGCATATTCTTTTTTCAGGTGTGATAAAGAAGTTACAGGAAGGAGAATCTCAGTTTAAACTAGCCCCAGATACATGTGTGTGAATATGCATCCCTATAAGTATGTTAGGCGCATGTAATCTCAAATACTAAAATAAGTCGTGTAATGTTTTTTAGCTCTTGGAATACGTTTATGTGGCCTATGTGTGTAAGAGGCTGAACCAATACCAGTGTACCTAAACCACTCCTAGTCTAGACCATTAACTTGCCATTCCTCACCGTGTTTTAGATGTGTTTGTGCAGGTCTGTCATGTGCGTGCTAGAGATAGGCTTTKATAATATGTATGTATTCACTGACACGTAGACTAAAAAATCATGGGTACCTTTGTTAATGTGAGCACATGGACCCATATAGTTGCACACATACTACATGCCCTATATGCACTGAAAGTAACAGAAATGATGAACATATCTGTATCTTTAAAAGAAACTTTGCTTTAGCCCTTAGACCACTATTATGCTTTGATTGTCATAATTTAAAAATATAACCATTTTATTTATTTATTTATTTATATGACTTCTGTTATTACTTGTGCATCAGCAGTACCTTGGCTTATCAGCAAAGCTCTGGAAAGAGTTTGTTAGATGATAGCAGCTGCAAAGCACTCATGAGATCATTAATCACTGAGTTTTTTAGTGTTGCTCCAGTGTTGTCATGGACAATATCATATGTTAATTTCTGAGTGATGGGCAAATGCAGTTAGCTGTCACCCCACAATAAACAGAAGCTGGAGAATTTGCCAGATGGTAAATTGAAGGTAAATCAAAGGTTGGCGTTTAGCCATGTTTTTTGCTTTGCCTCATCTTGAAGTTATAATAATGGTTTCTATTGGCCTAGTAATCTGGATTGCACGGGCACATGGATACCTGAGATTTCAAATCCTTCAGAAAGGGATTCTTCTTCTCTGATGTAGGATATAAGATATTAAAGAACAATTTAGATGCAGGCACCTTTTTACAGAACAGGGCTGTACAGTTTACTATCTTTTGTACAGAATTGCCAGTCTAATTTTTAGAATGATACATCAGAGAGAGTTTGCTTTTTTAAAGTCTCTGTTAAAAATGTTGTAGAAAAAAACACATCTATAGAAATGAAAAAAAAAATGAGTCATTTCTAAGGCTCTGTTGGTTTTAGGTCTTCCTATATGAAGTGGGGTTTTTTCTTTAGGATAAAGAGTACATTATGCAACCTTAGCTTCCAAAGGAATTAATGCAGAGGGTATGTTTGTAACTGCAGCTGAAATCCAGGCAAGACGTGGGGGTTAACCCTCTCCAGAGAAAAGCGCTCAGAGGTTGTTAGTGATTATAGGCAAACAGACTCACATGTTTTAGATCTTTTTGAAAAGCTGCAGCCTTTTGCTCCTTGTTGGAAATTCTACATCCAAAGGTATTCTGTCTCCACAGTGGGCTGTCTACAGACTGTCTGTAGCACCTACTTTCCAGGGCTGTTTACTGTGTAATTGTAAGATACTGTACTGTTGTTATACAACGTTTGTTCCCCTCAGGAACAAGGGCAATTATGTGATTTTTAAAACAGCTCACCAAAGCTAAGATTTAAGTGAATGTAATGCTATTAAAGACCAGAGAGCCTTCAGCTTTACATGCCTTTTTTTTTCCCAAGGAAAAAAAAAAAAAAGCCCTCTTACAAATGAACTTAACAGAAGTTTGTTTTGTTTATAAAGTTCATTAAGGAACTTTTCTGTTTCATAAGCTAACTAAGCCATCAGGCTAAGATGAAAGGTCAGTACACTTAGCTTTGCACTGTTATAAAAGGGGAGACGAGTCGGTCTCCTACTATATTCCTGTCAGCTATGATAGATGGCAGAGGAGATTTGGGGATTATTGCATGGATTGAGTGGGTTGACGGCTTATTACAGTGAATGGTTTTGTTTGTAAAACCATTCATCCTGATTTGGAGCCCTGCTTCTAGCCTGAGTCTTGGAGCAAAGTGCCACCACTGTGCTGTGAGCAGCGCAGGGAGGAAGTGCTGGGGCACACGTGCCATTTTGGCTCGGGCAGGTTCTTTCCCCAGGTTCCTCACAAAGAGGAGCAAACACGGGAATTTCTACCGGCCTTGCTATGCCCATGGGATCTCCCCAGAGCAAAATTCTTTTTCCTGATTTCCTCAGTCCCCAAAACCTAGGCTTTAAATTTCCTCCTGACTTTGTCAAGTGGCAAGGTTTCAGGACAGAACGCAAACAGAAATTGCAAGGAGGAATCATTAACCTAATGAGGTTCAAACTCTCCTGCCTTCTTTTCCTATTCTTGCTAGCGTATGGGTGTGCAGCTATTCTTGTAACTAGGTGCAACCTYCTCTATCTAGATTTCTGCCTGTGTTTTTTCACATGAATACCACCAGCCCTAAAATACAGGAAGGGTAGTTTCTGATGAGATCAGTTAAATAAGACATTTTTGGTTTCAGCCGTTTCTTAGCAAGATGAATGAGAAAATCACTTCAGTTACTGTCTCTAGGTCGAATTGTGTTTAGACAAAATAATACCTTTCTCTTAAYGTTGTGCTGTTTGGCATTGTATCAAGTAGAGGGACTTGCCTGATGCTAATTTGTGGTATACTTTGTTTACAGCCTTGTGATCAGTGGAGTTGGAGAAGCTTTGCTTGTTTACACTGAAAGGACAGGCACATAAAGAGGAACCAGATCTCACCAGCTGGAAAAGAGCTGACTTGCAGCCTAGAGACCCTATCATGACTAAAATACGGCAGCAGGAATGAAGAAGTGCAACCAAACACAAGGAAAGAGACCTATTTTTTTTTATTAAGAAGGAAAAACTATGCTATTAATAGTGCTGGTAAGAGAGCAGCATAGTTGGCAGGATGGTAAGGAGCCTTTGCCTCAAAGCACAAGACAAACTATTTCTGATTGATGTGGTAAAGGAAAAACTGCACTGTCTCATGCCAATGGCTCTGTGTGAGAACTTCTCAGAACCTCCCTTCTTGCACAGGGAACTGAACTCAGGAAAAGCAGCATTCCCCACTGGATGCCCCCAGTTTTTTTGTTGGAAGCTGACAGCAGGTTGTACCAAACAATGTCAGAGCCCAGATCCTGCCATGAATTCAGGATCAGGAGGGATGGATTTTGTCTCCAACTGTTCTGTAAGCAGCAAGCTGCTGCACACAGGTCTCTAGTCACGTCGTCTGAACTGGCACGGTGACCGAGGCCATGGGGCTTCTGGAGATAATCCCCTTCTGGAACTGCAGTGGGTTGACAGCTTTGCAGAATGGGGAAATCGGCAATAAATCTCAATATCTGTAGTGATTGCTTTGTGTATTTCTTTCTTCTCCCGTTCTCCAAGATTTCTTTTGAACTCTGCGAATTTTTGTCAGCTGGAGGGGATGGAGGGCCTCATACTGTTCCCAGCAGTGGTTTGTCTCTTAAATTATTGGAAGAGGCAACAAAGATTATGAACCTCGAATTAATGTCATAAAGAGTGTAAGGCAATTAATCTCAAGAGTTCCTAAAATAATTTCATTTCTGGTTGCTTAATGGCTGTTAGAAATTAGTCTTGATATATTAGTGCCTCAGAAAGCAATCTATGTGAAGATAATATTAAATGATGGGTTGATAATATTGTGGGGAAGGTCTACATGGTAAAAGAAGCTTGATAACAAATCTTCAATTAAGAGAGGGACTTGTCTCACATGCCATTAGATATCTGAAGTGTAGTCCCTTAATCTAAGTTGGCAAAGTTTCCTTCATAGTCAATGGAAGGAGAGGGTGCCCTCACAGAGGTGATTGTTCACTAATAGATTGCTGTGTTAATGTGACTGAAAGAGCCTCTGGAAGTGCTTATCTCTCTGTAGATGGAAATTAGGTGACTAGTCTAGACAAGAAACCTGGCTTTTAGAAGGCTACAGTTAGCTGAGGCGTATCTGCTTGAATCTAACAAATTCCACCAGCTGGGTTTTAAAGTATAGCTACGTTTTAACTTCAAATAAAACACCATAGTTTAGYTTAACAAAAAAGGTGAATTTTACGAAGGATTGAAGTCAATTTCTATGACTGCAGAGTTTTAGGTAAAGATTAGTTGGTTTTCAGAAAAAAATGCTGTAGTTTAAAAAAGAGAATTCGGAGAAGTACTCTGGCCTGTATTGTACCTTAGCTTGTCCCAGTTAATTGCAAGACGTCTTTTTATATTGGCATGTTGTCCGTGTATGTTGGGTCACGCTCTGGCTTGAGTTTGGAGTGAGCCATTTTCTTGCCAGGTGGTAAAACTCAGGTTTGGGAAGAAAGGAGGAGAGGGGGACAAGCATGAAAGAAACGTGCTTGAACTTGAGCACTAGTCCTGAAACCAACATGAGCCACAGGGCACGGGTAGTTGAGCCCATACTCATGCTCAGTGAGTCAAGACGCAGCCAGCCATGGACCTTCATGGCCTTCCAGTCTGTAAATTCAGACAGTGCTGGGAGTAATGGCCAGCCAGTCCTGCCAATATGGTAGGATCCTTGCCGTGCCACCTTTCTGCTGATTTTGAAGTGACTAGTGACCCTGGGAGACCTCATGAAAGAGTTCCTGTGTGATAGCTGAGGTTTTGCAATCATAGCTGGAACCTTTGCTGGGGGAAAAGCTCATCGTGTACCTCTCTTCTTGCATAACTCTCAAGGGTAGGCTGCAGACTGGATTTTTTTTCTTCCTCTCTCTTGTCTGTGCTGTTCATAGCAATGTACCAAAACCCAGAACACCCATTTGCTTTCTTGCTGGTGGTCTCAACAGAAAGCCAGTGGCCAAATCAGCAGCCGGGGTTGCTGTAGCTCTTTGGTTGCAGAGGGCATGCTTGGGGTGGCTGCGGGAACGTTGTTTGACTGCAGCAGTCATTACRTTGTCTGGGCTCAGGGAATTCAGTCTCTGCAGCTGCTGAATTAGTATCTTCCTTCATAGTAAGTCCACTTCCTTTTTATTTAACTTCATGCATGTTGAACAACAGTGAGCTGTTTGCTTCTGCTTTCATTTTTGTGCCTTAGCGCAATGTGCTTGCATTTCTAAGACTCTGCTTGATGTAAGTAAAATACTGCAGGTTTAAACTGATTGCCACACAAGCAAATCAAGGCAGCAGAGTTAACAGTGAAGTTGGGCTCCTCTGTCAAACATAGCTGGGAAGAAAAGGCACCCTCTGAACCGACCTGACCTGCTTCAGGTGAGGATGACTCCTGCAGACCAGCACGAGGCTCATCAGTCTTGCTGAAGACTCAAAGTAGGGTGGAAGTGGAGTTTCAGGGCCTTCAAAATCCATCTTTGTGTATTCGGAGTTGTCTCAAGGTGCTAAAGGCACGGGTTGACTTTCTTCTTCCTCAGGCCATGGCAGAGGTGACAGCAGAGCCAGGGTCCAGTGTGGCAGCTGCCCCTGTGGGAGTGCCTGTGAGCAAAGGGCTGCTCAGATGTTGCCAGCAGCAAGCTGATGGAGGGTTAGCCCTGCTGTAGGGGAAGAGGGGGAGAGAGAGAGCCCTTTGGAGGGCTTCTGGCTGCTGGAACAAGCGGTGCCTTTGCCAACGCATGTGTGCTAGGGTGGGGATGTCAGCCTGGGAATGGTGAGCTGCAGCCCTAAGATGACGTCTCACTGGCAGTTCAGAGCAGGCRTGTGGTACAAATCTACAGGTGAGCCATGGGAGCACACCTACGGGAAGACCCTGTCTCCCCCCCGGCTGCTCTTGGGAAGGGGTGCGTTCCCACCAGCGGCACCCCGGGGGGAAGCGACACGGAGAGGTGCCCCGTTTGGGCTCCCTGGTTGCAATCCCTCCCCCAGCCCCAGGCAGGGAGGYGATTACAGCAGAGGGGAAATGTGGGCAGGACAAGGACGTACTGGCCGCTTGCGGAGGCTGGCGGCTGGAGGGGATGGGGCAGAACGAACCTCGTGAGGTTTATCAAGCATGATAAAGAGCCTCTACTTAAAGCCATGGGAAGAAGACTGAAATAGCAAAGCTGATGGATGTTGGCCACAAGTGGGTTACTAAAATGCAGGCAGCAGAGATGCTGTTTTGAAACAATCTTCTGGATCTGGCGGCTGTGACATAGCTTCTGGCAGAAAATGTTATTAAATGAATTAAATGAACCTGATGCTTACCACTGAAGCGATTCTGTTGTTGCTTATTGCTGCGTGGCTGTTGTACTTCGTGTTTGAAGAGAACCTATGCCAATCTTTCAGTACCAGTTTAACACTGAAGCTGAAAATCTGCAGAGCAAGTGGTCTTAGCAAAAAGCAATACGAAAAGCTTTTTTTATTATTTTTTAAAAAAGCAATGGACCTATTAAAACACTCGGTAAAGGGTAGAGTTCTGATTTACTATTGCTCTTTTTAATGCCTATGTCTGAGTTGGTGGATGAGTGTATATATATATTTATGTTCTTGTTTCCCACCCTCAAACAAGAAGATCTGAAGAATTCAAGAAATGTGATGTCAACATAGGACATGTTTTGAAAAGGATGCTTTTATTAAGTATTGTAGAAAAGTTACTTGCTGGGAGCTGTACTGTGTGCTGAGGAAAGGTTTCCTCCAGCTTTGTTTTACCTGTAAGCTAAAGGAGATTGTGGGTTGAAGAAAACTCCRCAGCAAATTTGTCTTGCCCACAACAGAAGCTTTTAAACAGATCATCTGCTACTGCGAACCAGGCAACAGGCTCAGTGTGAAACTTTAATCCTATTCCAGATGGTAGACGCAGGGACAGGCTCATTGTGTTTGAAAAGAAGGCATGGGTGAGGGGAAGGAGATTGGGGCAGGACTGAAAATTGAGGCCGGAATACTTTTGTAACAGGAGATAAAATGGGAAGAGATTTGCTTCTGAAAAATGTGTTGCTTATTCATGGTTTTTTTTTATTAGGGTGTATTACATATTTGTTCAGTCCCAAATAGGAATTAGAGGAGCCCATGAAGGTTGTGTAACCATTTCCATATTAATTCCCTGGTTTGAGAAGCTTAACCCTTTTTAAACTAGGCTTTGAAAGTGACATTGTGTAAGCCTTGATTTCTGCTAGAAAATTGGCTATTTTTTGGAAGAATGCTGGTAAAAAAGTTGTGCTATGTCTTCTTGATCACTGAGATGGGGAGTGTACCTCTTCCTTACTATCTCGGATGGGAAGCAGTCACACAGTGCTCTTCTACATTTTTATACATGTCGTGGCTTCCAGAATAGGTGGGGATAGCCAGTTGGCATGTTAAGTTCTTGATTTGATGATGTACAGAATCTCTTTGAAAACCACACTGAGAGCATGCTTAGTGTATTTTGTCTTATGGTCTGTCATTAAGATTTAAAAACATATAGCTCAGAACTCTCTCAATTGCCGGCTTGTTGCCTGTATAAGGAAGCCTGTATATAGAAGAGTACAGTAAAACGGGTGCAAGCCTCTCCGAACGCTCCTGCCTGGCAATGGATGAAATCCTGTAACTGCATTCGCAGGCATGACTGTAGGAGGTGCTCCGTAATGTCAGCAACTGAGAGTGCTCGAGCTTTTCTTCCTGCGGTTTGCCATCAGCAGCCCTGTACCTTTCATGACTCCCCACAAACGTCATTTCGAGAGGGAGGCAAACTTGCATTTTTACAGACGAGGCTGGTGAAGAGGTGGTTGCTCTACCCTAAGACTTCTCTTGGTTCGAGTACTTGAGGGCCAGTACACCTTGGGAAGCAGACGTAAGGCCCATTTTCCTGCAGGAGTCTGATCCATGTTTACACTTAAGCTTCTGATTTCTGTACCCCTTGCCGATGAGGAAAGCTGGTGCGCCGACAAGTTTGTTTATGCTGGAGTTGCAGGCATCCAGTGCCTTGCGCTGCTGTGTAAGAGCAGTGCCTGCCTGAGGCAAGCTGGCTGAATAAAACAAGCCTCCAGCACAACCCCGTCGAAACTGGTAAGGAGAAGGGCTGATGTTGTTTGGAGGAAATGGATATTCAGATTGAGAAACTGCTAGTTTGGAGTTACGCTCCTTAAGTCATTAGGCAGCGAAGATGGGAAGGAAAGGTGGAGAGCTGGGAATGCCATTTGCCATGCCTGAGAGCAGAAGGAGTATCACGAACACCGGATAGATTAACAGGAGGGTTAAAGTTTCTGCTAAGAGGACTATGGTTCAAGCATGAAGTTGTTGTTAAGCAGAAACATTTTGGCGATTTGCGAATGCCCACTGTAAGAACTACACTGCTGTAATTAGCAGTCACATCGCAAAAGCAGAAAGCATTTGTTGATTGGGATGGGAAACACCGCGAGGCAAATATTTCTCAGACCTTCCTTTGAAAGCTGTGGAGACTAAGCCAGTCTGGCTAATCGTCCCCTCTAGCCCTGGCTGGCGACGGGAACCAAAAGGGATTTTTGCTGTTTGTCTGTCACGCTTCTTCTGGGATACCAAGGGATGAACTTTGGCTTCAAACAAGGCATGGAGAACTTCCCTCAAGGAGTCACCTCCCCCTTACTGATGCCTAGAAATCAGTCTGTTCTTTGCCTTCTCAGGGGAGGGGTCCCTGTGCCTCCGTGCCAGTTACCTCCACAAGTTCACAAGTTAGCAAATGAAGTTCATTCAGGTTAGAGCAGTCAGAAGACATTTTAACAGAGACCCTCCGTCTCCATAAGTCTGCAACCCTGCGGGCAGTCCAATGCCAGCAAAAAGATGATAAACATGTTGCCAGGAGTGCTCAGCATGAACAGCCCTTACAGTGAGCTTCTTCATTTAAGCTGAATGACAGAGGTGCCAACCCCATTTTGGTGTCACTGGAGATCAAGCTAGAGGTAAAGCTGTATGCAATTCCGCAGGCATCGCCCTGGATCTCGCTTGCCAGCAGTTGAATGACCCAGTCTACTTGTGTAGCAAACTTCAGCAGTTAGTGGAGAACACCCCAATAGCTGTAGTGTAAGAGACACAAAAAATTTTGGCAGGCAGAAGAAAACAGCATCCAAGTTCTTCTCTTTGCCATCCTGCTTCTGGCTGTCCCACTGCCAAAGACTGAGATCTGCAAATCACTCCAGCGACAGCCGCTCAGAAAACAGAGTTGAACTTTCTTTCAAACATTATGCTCCTTCAGGGCACAGTTAATTGTTTTCTCTCATTTAACATCTCCAGTTATATTCAAATAATTAGGATGTAGGATAGACACAGAAGCTAAAAATTTCAGCAAGGCAGCTTTTATTTCTTTATTATACTTGTCTGTTCATTTTGTCTTCAGCATGGGTGCTCTTTGGGATTATTATTGATGATGAATAAGAACAGACTGTGCGGAGATTAACACAGATGGTTGTAGCCTCAAGACTCCATGAGCTGTAACCAAAGAAAATAAATCTCTACTTTCAAGGAGAGCCTTACGCAACAGAATTTCATATGGCTCAGCTGTATTCAAAGTGGAATATTAAAATTGCTGAGCAAAGAATTGGATGGCTCGTGTTGTGAATAGCCGTGTTGTATGGGTAAGTTGCTTACCGCAGCCTCTCAGATGATGGAAAAAACTCAACTATATTGTTTTCTTTTGGGTTAAACCAAACAAACAAACCCATAAAACAAACCCTCTGTGATTCAGGAATCTTTAGAGAAAAGCAGTGTAGTTCACCAAAGCAAATGCTGAATTGCAAAGGCAACGCCACTGAAAATGTTGACAGAGGAACCCTTAACCTTCTGCTACAGAAATTGGTGTAAAAGCTAGGAAATAACTTCCCCTTTCCCTTCAAAATCTCTCTCATGTTTTTTACTCTTCTTGTTTCTGAAAACGTGACACAAGGGCATGATTTTGGTTCAAACTCCTCTTTGAAACCACAGAAAGTCAGTTTTAAAGGAGTGGAAAACAGTGAAGATGATGGTGTAACCTCTTGCTGCCAGCATCTGAGGCTTCAGCAGCTCATGGGAAAACAGAGTTTTCTAGACTAGAGGAAGCCTGGGTCTATTACCATGTTCTGCACTGTGAGTTAATAAACCACATCTTCCTTTAAACTGATGCAAATTAAATCTGTTTAACAATCAATCATGATACTCTGTTCACTTCGTATGGGCTTCAGGCTAGATACAGCTCCCTTAAACAGATGGTTATGCTGATGGGAATGTCTTAGCCTGTGACTTCAGCTAGGAGGAGGAAAATAATGGAATATTATATTGCACCAGCTCCCAGTCCACGCAATCGTTTCATCCAAAGGTGAAGACTGGAAGGGTTTTGCAAGTGTTTATGTTTTTTAGGGAGAGGAGAGAAGGGAACATACTCTTAAAGAGACAGTGTCTTTCACGTTGGTCTCTCTGAGAGACTTCATGAACTCACTTCATGACAAATTCTTTTATGGGCTGGAGATTTGGCTATCTTGCCTTAATAGGAAGGTACAAAGTACTCTGAAATATTTTTGACCACTCCGAAAATATATTCCTGCTATAGAATTCTATCATCATTTTCCATGTGACGGTTTAAAAACAAACAATAAAGCAAGCCCATGGCCTGAGATTTCAGCTGGTGCATTCTTTAAGGTTTTAGAGTTTTGGGGTTTTTTTGGTGTAGAATCCATTAAGTTTCCATGTCATCATGCTGGTTTCATCTCCTCCTATATTCTATAGTAGTCTTATATAAATAACCATAGTTACAGTTATGCTAAAAATAARTATTTCTTTTACTTTATTGCTACACTGTTAACTGAAAAAAAAAATAATCATATGAGATGAGTATTGTTATTGAATCAATCAGTAGGTTTAAGAGCACAATTCTGCTTGTTTTTCCAGCTTTTATGTATCATTTTTTCCCCTTCCGAATCCCATTGCTAGAATCTAAGCTCAGTTGCGCTTTGAAAAGTCTGTTTGCTGATTTACTGGCTTCTGYTCTGTGGACAGCAGCAACCCAGGTGTAAATGGGTTCCCATGTGCCTTGATGGGCTTCTCCAATGTCTGGTCAGGTCTTCAGTGAAGGCTGCTGCTGTGACTTCTTCCCTCCTCTCAGCTGCTTATTTTAGTGAAACTACAGAGTAATGTCCCTGAGACTCCTACCACTTTCTCAAACTCCATGATGAGTACAAAAGCGAGCAGGGGAGGGCCGAGTGTCATCAGATAGGTCTCAGATCTTTATGAAATTAAGGAGGGAATAACTTGGATGGTTAGCAAATTTAACGTCACAGTGATAGATGTCCTCTTGTATACGTTCAAAAGATCAAGTCTGCAAAGTGTCTGCACTTCCCACTGGTGAGGAATATTTCAATTTCTCAGCCCTGTGGCCTTGCAGACTTTGACRCTACCCTCCTTTATCTTTCTAACTAAGGAGCTGCTTTGGGTCACAGACTGCCATTTCTTTAATATTTGTCCATAATAATTGTGCTGCCACCATCAATTAAATTCACCAGATATTTTTCTTCCTGGCCTCCTGCAGCTTTAATCTGAAACTTTCCATTTTCCTGTCCATGGACACCATCACAGCCTGAACAGAGTCCAATTTTCCATTAATGGACACAGCAGGCTTTTAAAATAAATCAGACGAAGGGTGGAGTCTGCAGCTCCGGATGCACCGTGTGAAAGAGTCAGCCAGACCCAACTCCCAGCACTGCACCAGCTTCTTTCTGCTTCTCTTTGCGTTTGTTGAAATAATAAAACGCAAAAACCAAAAAGGAAAAAAAAMMCCCAACAACAGAACACCTAAACAGCATAGAATCATAGAATCATAGAATCATTAAGGTTGGAAAACACCTTTAAGATCATCGAGTCCAACCGTCAACCCAGCACCCATGCCCACTAAACCATGTCCTGAAGTACCACATCCACACGTTTTTTGAATGTCTCCAGTGATGGTGACTCCAACTTCGCATCAGTCAAGCGAAAAGCACCTAACAAGGAATAAAAGAGGAAACAGGATCTGGCAGTTCTTAATCCATCTACATGATCCATAATTTAAACTGTGATACCTGAAATGTTCCTTAGAGAGTACATCTGAATGCATTGCCTCGTATGCTCCACTGACTGGTAGAGGTCTAACTTGGAGTGATATTTCTCAGGTTGGAGGAAATGAAAAATTGGGTACTGGACAAAAAAAAGTCAATTTTTCTTCTATATGATGTAGGTTGTCTTAATTCAACTTCAGTCTGTACAGAAATAAGATGATATACAGGTCACCCTGGAACATGACAGCTTGCGGAGTCTTGGATTTAGAAAACATTAACGAACCTCTCGGGCTGTCGTGGGAGATGAGCACTTTGCAGTTCTGGTGTTGGCTTTGTGTGCATTGTAATCTTTGCTCACAGAAATACCCCAGATGCTGACTGGCATCCAGTCTTTGCTGCTCACTGGAGGACATTTCACGATAGCTGGGAGGATGTCGCTCAGGAAGAAGGCATTAAATATTGAGCTTTCAAAAGCTCTCTGTGCTTTTGAAAGATGTGGATTTAAATGCCCTGGGATTGCTTATAAGCTTGAGTTGGTCTAGTTTTGGCTAGAAAAAATGCTCACAACTGGAAGAGACTGAGATTGGAATAACCTACTGATGTTTGGAAATGTGTTGGACTTTGTCCATCTGAAATGTCTAAATCATGCTTAGATGTTTCTTTAAAATGCTTGTGCTCCATGAGGAGCTACAGTGCAGTTAGTTTGTGGGTTGCATCATGGGAGGTCAGAGCACAGACCTATCCCTCTTTGAATAGCTCACTTTTGGCCTTGAAGGCAGAAGGAAGGTTGCCAATAAGTGTATATTTCAACCATTCGAGGTGAGGCCGCACCTTGAATACTGTGTTCAGGTTTGGGCCCCTCACTACAAGAAGGACATTGAGSTGCTGRAGCGTGTCCAGAGAAGGGCAACAAAGCTGGTGAAGGGTCTGGAGAACAGGTCTTATGAGGAGCGGCTGAGGGAGCTGGGGTTGTTTTGCCTGGAGAAAAGGAGGCTGAAGGGAGACCTTATCGCTCTCTACAACTACCTGAAAGGAGGTTGTAGCGAGGTGGGTGTTGGTCTCTTCTCCCACATAACTAGTGACAGGATGAGAGGAAATGGCCTCAAGTTGTGCCAAGGGAGGTTTAGATTGGATATTAGGAAAAATTTCTTTACTGAAAGAGTGGTCAGGCATTGGAACAGGCTGCCCAGGGAAGTGGTGGAATCACTATCACTGGAGGCATTCAAAAAACGTGTGGATGTGGCACTTCGGGACATGGTTTAGTGCGCGTGGTGGTGTTGGGTTGACGGTTGGACTTGATGATCTTAGAGGTCGTTTCCAACCTTAATGATTCTATGATTCTATGTTCTATGATTCATGCTGTTCAGCACCCTTTTAGTCCTCCTTTTCTTAAGAAGACATGAAGATGAAGGTGAAGATGATGGTGRTGATGATGATGAGTGGGTAGTCGTTGCTTCAATTCTCCTTTCTTTAAGTGGGCATGTCTTTAACATGCCTCAGTTCTCCCTTTTCCCCTGGGGATGCTCACGTGGACAAATGTGGTGACGGCTCCTTGCATCCCTTCTTGCTGGCGCTGTGGGTTTCCTTTTAAAGGAAAGCTGAATGGGTGGTGGGTGGGTGCACAGCCAGGTCTTGCCCCAACATGCAACCAACAGGTAGCCAATGTGGGAACCAGGCCCACCATGCGCTCCTGCCCTGCACTGAAGACAGACCTAGTATCTTCCCCGATTGAAAAGGACTGCACGTGGCAGTTTAATTGACAGGTGTCGATTGCCTCGCAATCATGTGGGAGGACATGAGGAAGGTGTCTGGGGTTCAGGCCTCTGGTTAGGGATGTTCACACTTGTTGTTCCGCAGGGACATCCAGCCGCCGGCAAGTGGGGAGGGACTGGGGAAACAGCACGGTCTAGACCGTTAAGCCAACTGGGATGGTAACAATTCAGTCATTTTTGCTCTGAGTGGGATGAGAGCAGTTTTGAAATAAAAGCCTTTTATCCACCTTTTTAAAACTTTACAGCTACTATGTTTCTACATTAGGTTTTTATCTTTTTTAACAAAAAAAAAAAATACAGTCGGGTTTCTTCAGTTGCCAGCAGAAAATACCGCCGGAAACCACAGTCTCCCATTGTTTTCTGCATATTTATAATTTCGTGAGCCATTCCTCCCTCCCTCGCACAGCATGTCAGACTGTTCAGCTCTGCAATTCTTCCGAGTCTATTCCTGGTGCGTTATCTCCCCTCCCCATCCAAAATGGCTCTTCAGTCAAGGCAATGTCAACGTGTGGAAGGGTGGGGGAGGCCGTCACGAGTGTGCTGCTTTACCAGCCGGGGACTGCCACCTGAGCTCCTCGCCGGGGGGAGCAGACCAGCACGTAACGTGTCTCTTGTGCTTACCGTTTGGTAAGCTTGCTTTTTTTTTTTTAGCATTCTATGAATATGTTGAGATTTGCCATCTTACCTACTTGCTATTTTAATTCGTGTGTATGTGACAATTGGCTAAGTGTGAGAGAAGGAGAAAGAGCTGAGACCTGTGCACTCCTAGGGGTTCCTAATATGCAAACAGATGGGCAGAAATTTAGGGACCAGTATGGGGAACCTTTTGTCTTCTGGTGTGAGAGACTAAAAGCTGATGCTGCGACTGCCATTCTTCTGCTGCAAGACGATGCCTTTGTCCTTTGTAAAAACCCAGAACAGTGCAGCCATGCGGGCAACATAAATAATTGGTGTGGCAACAGAGGAGAAACAGGTGGCTTGAGGTAGTCTAGATGCCTCCAAACCTTTCCTTGCTGTAAGGCTCCAGCCTCTACAAGTGCTGAAGAAAAGCTTGTCTACAGCTTAGTCTAAAAACKGAAAGAAAATCCCAATATTCTCTCTCCTGTATCAATGAACAGAATCCATTCCTGGTAAAACCAGTCTCTGTTTCTGAACACAGAGGATTTAATACTGGCTTGTAAATAAACCAGGCTTTATATTCTCCCCYTCTGCCTCTTCATCCTCTCTCTCTCTCTCCAGTCAACTCTCAAAAAACCCTCCAGCTCTTGGTAGAGGGAAGCAATGGGGAAGATGAAAACTTGTCCTTAGTGTCTGTATGTGTTGGGAAGGAGAGCAGAGTATAAAGGCTAGCTCATGGATGCTGGTGAACTGAAACTGAGGGAAGTTTAGGCCTCGTGTCAGTGGTTCTGGAAACCTGGCTTGCACAACTTCTTCCTCGATGGACGTACCCATTGATGTTAGCCAAGGCAAGATTTCACGGCACGTGGAAGCTCTTGGAAGCGGATTATTTTCTTGCCTCTCCTTTCTCCTTTTAGTATCTTGTCTAACTAAATACCAGAACTTTGTTAAGAATATCTGCTGCTGCTGGGGACCGCCCCATCCCAGAGTTCCCATAGGGGAAAGATTTCCGTTTCAAGTTAGATGAAACACTGACATGAGTTCAAAAAGTTATAAATTAAGTCACCAATGAAATTTGACTGCAAACTGTAAGGCTTCTTCTGGTTTCAGGAATTAAGTTCTGGAGCATCTGTCTAAACAGTGTAGCAGAGGCAAGGGTCCTAGCTGGTTTAAGATGACACTCAGCGAGATTATGGAAAGGGGTTTATGACAGGCTGGAGGAATGTGTAGAAAGGGTAAATTAACTTCTGGTAGTAGCCAGCATTTAGCTGTCGCCAAGGGAAGGAAGTGTTTGCTGCTCACACCAGCAGCAACTTCAGCAACTTCTTGGCCCCTCCTGCCTTGCTTTGAAGGTATACAGGCCGTTTTCCAGGATCACAGCTCCTGCTCTTTCCCAGTAGCACACTGTAAGCATTGCTTCTCCTCTCACTGTTGGTCCTGGCATTTGCTATTGGGGTCTGGGCAAGGGTTTTTTTTGTTTATAGTGACCGAACAGCTCTCCTCTGAGCTCACCCCGAGCAGCAGGCTCCAGGCTGCGGCAGGGAGTCTCTGGCTGCATTGGCTCACAGTGAAGTCGGCGGGAAGGAGCAAAGTTTAGGCTTTCAGAAAGGCCTTTTTCCTTGTGTGCAACTTTAAAGGAATGCACCTGAAGTTTCTTTTTCCTCTTCTCCCCCCAAAGTTTACAATGGGAGATGAACAAATTACGTTCAAATTTGCCTCCCACGCTCCTTCCCCTCCTCCCCAAAGGTGCAACTTGGGAGAGGTTTGTCTCAGCTAGTGGTGGTGCCATCGTTGCTGTGATTGCTCAGTCTCTCACCTCGCTAAACTACTTGTACCTTTTTTTTTTCCCCAAATGTTTGACGTGGGGCCTGGTGCCAAAATCCTTTAGCATCGTGGGAAGGTGTTATCATCTCCTAACAAACTACTCCTCGCTGCTTCCAGGGAAGATTTACGCTGTGGGCTCCGTATTTTAGGATGCTGGAGCAATTAGCTGAAGCTATTATCACTTAAAGATGTTACAGAGTATCCAAAAAAAAGCCATTGCCTGTCAGCAAGTAGTTTCGGAAGATGATTAGCAAAGCATTTTTCTGTATATTTGTATGTTCTGGGGTCTGTGTAAATCCAGCTAATGTTCATATTGCCACAAATRTGATTTACAGCTGAGGGTCTCTAGAGAACCCAGACAGTGATGGGTGGAGGTAGGGAGCCAAATCTTTCGCGTAACTTTATTAATGTGGAATAAAAATGTACAATAAATGGGTGTTGTTTCGTGAGACCGCCTAGCTAGATGTTGGATTTAGGGGGTGTCATAGGTGGAAAAAAATAGCTAGAATGCCAATAGGCGGTGGATAATTGGGTGTGTGCACACATGAAYGTCCAAAACTGAACTTTAAACCTCCCAAGTGGAAGCGGCTGCTTGTGAACTACAACTGGTACGGGGGCCAGTTGTAAATTTTACTACCACCTGGACTAAAACAAAGTGGCTTATCCCAAATTCTCCAGTGAACAAGGGGTCGTGAGACATGAGCAATGCTGAGGTGCCTGCTTATGCCTCGTCCTTTTGCACACCGACGGTTTGGATGGGGAGAACCAGGGCCTGGCAGCTGCAGGAGGAGGAGGGCTTAAAAAAAGAAACCAAACCCAAAACAATGGTCTGGGAAGATGATTAAGATCTTGGCTGGAGGAAAGACCCTGGAAGTGAGGGCTCTGCGGGGGACGAATGCCAGGAGATGGCGAGGGCCCTCGGGCAATCCCACCACTGGCTTATTAATAAGCAGCTTTATAGCCCATAGGAAGACAAAACCAAACCCATTTGACACATACAGATGAGAGAATGGAATAATTTTACATACTGTCACTGGTGGAAAAGAATCTGGGTTTTTCAATTTTTTTAAAACTTTTATTTATTTTTTTAGAAAAGGAATAAACTCTGCATGGTAGAGTGTACGGTATATAACTTCAAAACAGAACAAGTGATATGGAATGGATTATTTTCCCAAACTATTTAAAGTTGAACCTAAAATAATTTGTAAATCAACACTCATTACCATGTAAGATAAAGGCAAACAATCAACATGGTTTTTGTTTGGTACAGATTTCCTCTACCACTTCAGCCTGAATTTTCCCAGGGTTGGGGAGAAAAGGGGGGCAAATCCTGCCCGTTGTCCTAACCTTTATTGTACTGACCAAGCTTTGTGCTCTGAGATCTAGCATCATATGGCTTTATATACATTCCTAAGTGAACAGTGCAACATCATCACCATCTTAAGTGTTTATTCCACATTCAAACTGTAACTGAACATCACTCCGAAACCCTTTCCCACCCCCAACACAACAACAACGAGAACAACAACAAAAAGCAGAAAGTCTCCAGCAATCAGATTTCATCGCAGAAATCTGTGTAAACTGTAGATCAGGGTTGGGTAGCAGCACAGAAGACAAAAGATGTGACAGCGTGATTCAATAGCGTCTCTAAAGACTACTGTAAGACTGTCATTCTTTAGTCTGCATCTTGCAATCACAATTTGCTTTTTCCCTGCAATACTATAAAGCAATATTAAAAAAAAAAAATCAGACTCAAAAGCAAAAGGTAGAAGCCTTTACGGAAAGGTAAAGCTTCTGCTTAGCCTTGAGTGGTCGCTATTAGAAACAGATCTCTGCAATCAGAAGCAAATCTTGAACGTATATACACAATTTTGGTGGGAAGGGATGCAGCCAAGGATGGAAGCCCTCCTGGCAGACCCGCAGACCATTTTGGCTTGTAGGTCAACACTACACTGCCATTTTGGGTTGAATAAACCGGCGGGGCAGCCGTAGGCATCAGGTGCACTCCAGGCTCTTGGCTCCTCCGTTCCTTGGCTGCGTGGGGGCCGGGAGGAGGAGGAGGAGGGAGCAGGAGCACTGGCGAGGGCCCCCCTCCCCTCGCTCCGCAGCCGGCCGAGTGACGCGTGGGTTGCAGCGGCATGGGGCGTTGCACCGGGGAGGTAAGTGCATGCTTTTCTCCTTAACCCCTCCTCCCCAACCCTCTTGGAATGTATCTAATCAGTAATTAGATAAGTATTAATAATAACTGTAAGCTAGTATAGTCACCCTCCCCCTTAAAATGGAGGGACAGCAACAGCATCAAACAAATTCCCATTTGTCCTGACATGTGTAACCTTTCCAGATCCTACAGAGCAATCATACGCAGGCGTTTTTCATACTAGAATTTAAAGGAGTCAAAGCTGGTAAAGAAACTGGATGTTTCCTGGCCTAACTGAAGGAAGTAACAAAACTGGTTAAAGAAAGAGCGAAAGAAAGTAAGCATTAGTGTGTTTACATCCTCTGGTATGTCCCACTTCTCTACGTTCTGCTCACAAGCCCTTTCCATACTCTGAGCAAGCACTCCCAAACTTAGAGAGGTAAGGCTTCAGCTAAAATCTCATGCTTGAGATTTTAATTATTTTTTTTTTAATAAATACTGTAACTGTAAGTATTTGGCTTTACCGGATCCGTGTGGGGCACGTCGAGGGCAAGGCTTGTTAAGTGAACCAGCACAGGAGAAGATTGGACAGGGGTGTAATCTCACAGGATAACAACTGAACGATGTCCGTAAGCATGGCGCTAGCTTAGTGTGTATGTAGCATTGGGGAGCTTGGATGAAACCCTCCAGCTTTCTGGGTGTCCAGTCAGAACCAGGGAAGCTGCAAGAAGTTTTACTGTAAAACTCCAGTACTGAAATGTCTAAAGGAACTGGATCTTTAACTTCAATGGGCACTGATTTTAGGTTTTGCACAGTCAATTCTAGTTAAAAAACAAAAACTTTTAACAATAGCTGATGCCCCTGCTGTTGGAGCCTTAAGACACCTGTTATACTGCTGAGCCCTACTCTTTTTTTTTTTTTAATAAAACACTGTTTTAAGATACAGCACAATAAATGTGCTTATTACGCACTCTAACATAGAGCACAGAAATACAACACTACAGAGTGCAAGTCTAACCATCTCCACAGTGGGAAAAGTGCGAAGGTTAAAAATATGCATGTGGCTTAACACAAGATATTTTTAAAAAACATGACATGGAAATCTCATACTAATGCTTTCATCTTTATCACAAACATGACTGAAAACTCAAGGTCAGTTGCTGATCCTTCTCTCGTAGTAGTAGTAGTAGTATAATCCTTTCAAAGGTACAATGTTGGAAAGATCAGAGAATAAAAAAACCAAGTGTCCAAAAATGATCCCATTTACCACTTTTCCAGTAGTTACGTTTTTCAAGAAGTAAACACGTAAGGTCACCTTGATCTTCACCATCGGTAACTGATACACTCGGAAACAGCTAAGCCAACCACCTGGACTGAGATCAGTTCGGTGTCGCACACGCACACACACACAGATACACACACAAACACCCCACAGGAAAAAGTGCACTTTCAATTGCTGATACAAAAATAGATTGGCACATTCTTTTTGACACAGTGAAGAAATCCTCTTTAAAAGCTTTTTCACGTTAAGAAGTCCTCTTGGAAGTTGCAGCAGGTCTGTAGAAAAAGCACTATGAGAATGCACTCACGTGGGCTTCCAGGGTTTGTGTGATGGAGAGAGGGGTGGTCATGGAGGCTGCCCTTCAAATTTTTGCCTACTTTTGTAGCTGTAGTCCCCACAGGTAGGGTCAGTCACCACCCAGTTTCAGCACATTAACCATTTACCAACAGCTCAGTCTTCACCTGCTTTGAGAAAGTAACGATACATAAATTTGTCAAAGCTGAGAGTCTTACGTCGACGCAGTGTTTCCTATATGTTGCCGGAAAAACTGCTTTGGGGAGAGAGAGTGAAGTGTTAGGAGTCTGAGTTTGCATTTCCAGTAGTAACTGCGGCTCAGGAGAGCCAAGCAGGAACAGCCGGGAGCCCCTTCCCCGCGGGGCAGCCAGCGCTAGGAGTTCTGCACCAAACGTCTGTAGTGCGGCATCACTTCGTGCTCGGGAAGGTGGAGAGCAAACTCCAAGGCCACCAGCACCGGGAACTCAAAGGCGATCAGCTCTCGCCTGTTCAGCCGGAACTTCTCTTCCAGTTTCTGCAACGACAGCCGAGGAAAAAAAAAATAATAAAAAAAGTCTTTGTGAATGAGGATTTGACTTTCTAGAGCTTTCTTACAGATGACGTTATTCAAAACACGTGTGCTGCTGTCATTAAACCTCTGCCCTGCTGGACCTGCAYGGCTCTAGGTTCAGAAAATGAGAGCAGGATGAACTGGATGTAGATTCCTTACTGTGAAGGTGAACTTAGAAAGCTCAGCCAGCCATGCTATTCCATCTCCAGCAGATACTGTCTTCTAACRATCACAGTGATTACCCTGCAGGAAGAGGAAACTCCTGCCTTCATGCAAACATCGAAATCACTTGTGTAATGGAAGACATGCGTCTCGTAACTGCCCACAAACTTCCCGCACTGCTTGAAATCATTAATTTTCCTTTCGGCATTAGACTGTGTTACAACACCCTATTGGGGAAATTATTTCTGCTACAATTAGATACATTTGATCTTAATACCTCAGAGGCAGAAGGTGTCATCTGCAACAACCATCAGAATAGTGAGTAATAGAAACTACTATCCTCAAGGGGGATGAGATGGGTTTCATAGTTGGCTTTCTGCTGTAACATACTACACCTCCCATCTGCTCTGCTGTTTTCACTGGATTTGGATGCTACTAGTAGGCAACCAGCTGTTCAGGGATATTTCCCCCCCTGTCCTCTTCTTATGATCCCCCTGGCTTGCTACTTCTCTGCCCACTGGGTCTACCGAAAAGCTCAATGTGTCTTAAGCTGGACCAATGTTTCAGGACAGCAAGAGAGGCCAGATCTTCCAACTCTCACTGGGTTCACTTTTTTTCTGGTTATTCGGAGGGCTTTCTAACAAACTGACTCTCGACCCAGCTCTGTGACTGTGGCAGAAGGGCATGAGGCCAGTTCTGCCCCCCAGCCAAGTTTCCATGTCTCTTGAACTGAGCGAGTTGGTTGTAGCCAAGTACCCAGCTACCTGCCCTAACTTTCTGTAGCGTTAAATCAGATCGGTATCTCAGTGCTTGCAAACAGATTATGGAATAACACTCCCTTCTGTTAACTCTTTCATAGGGAGTGGGTGGAAGATGAAACACCTTACTCTACGAAAAAAACAGTGGGGGTGAGGTGTTCTAATGGGAACACTTCTTTAGGTTTTCTTGCCCAAAAGCTTAACTTGATGAAAGAAATACAAACTTGGTAGTCTATTAGACTSCCTCTGAAATTAGTATCTGCATTTACCTCTCAAAGGAGAGTCCTTATTGACACTCTTGAAAACATAATTAAAAGCAAAATGAATTTCCTGAGGGTTAACTTTTGACTTATATTGACAGAATGGTGGTCAGATACCTCTCAGACCTCACAGTATCTGATGCCAGGGTCTTCAGTCACACCAAACGAGCTTCCCATGCCTCTGCAGTGACACTGTTTACTAGTACTTCCACATAAATGTATAACAAAAAAAGGTATTTAGCTGGCTGTACAGCTGGAAACCTAGAGGAGTGTGTGACCGCTGACAAGCAGGATTGCATAGACCACACACTGGCACTTCACGTAGAAGGAACACTGGAAACCTATGGATACGTACATCTATAAGATGCTTGACTTCATGTTTTCTGAGGTCACTGCCAATTTTGGCTGCTAAAAGAACACAGGCTCCAGCACAAAGCTTTCTATTCTGCTTGTTCAGCTTCCCCTTGAGAGCGAGCTTCTCAAAGTAGACAAAGGCCATGGCCACTGTGGGCTCTTCAAAACCACATTCTTCTTGAGCAAGCTTGCGCATTTCTCTCTTCAAGCTGAGTAAAGAGACCAGACAAGTATGCTGTGAACTGCGTTTTAAAGCATTTCTCATTTCAACCCAAGAGTCATCCTTTTGGAGATTCCTGCTTAGTCAAATGGAGGGGAAAAGGAAAACGTAATTTACTGGGCAGATATCTTTATGGTCTGTTTTGGGGACAAATTTCACGGCACATTTTGACCTTACCCTTCCCCCTCACTGCCCCCAATAGATAGTTGCGTCAAACTATAAAAGCAACTGAAAAGCTTTGACATTTTTAGTAACAATATTTCATCAGAGGTCTTAAGCTGCATACAATTTATTTAGCAACAACAGCTTGATTGCTTGTGCTCTATATGCAGCTTTGCTGCTGGTTATGGTTGGTCAAATCCAAACCGGTAAGTCCATGTACTGCAGTATTGTCTGGTTACAGAGCAACACGATTCAGTATCCTTCTGGCCACTTCAGTCAAATGAAATTATCATTACTTCAGTGAAGCAGTACGTCTAGCCTGCTACACTGAAAACAGTAATGAAATACCACAACTTTGCTGTGAAGCTGAGCACTTGTTTTGCTTCTGGTCATGCTCTCTGGACAAGGCACAAAAGTCAGCATTTCTCTTCCCTCAGTCTCTTTTTAAGCTAAGTGCCATGAGCTTAGAGAATCTGTTGTGTTACTTTTCTGGATATTTTAGTATTAGCGCATGCCCAGTTCGCATCCTCATCCCATTAGATGGCGCGTTTGACGCCTGACCGGTGCGTGTTTGTACATTCCCCTATCTTGTTTACTCAGCCCACTAATCAAAGCAATCATCTGACTTATTCTGCACCTCTGCCGGTCACTGCTCCTGGAAGATCAATCAGTGCTGTGCTTACCCTCATGTACAGCAGCAATTGCACTGAAATGTGAGACAGCTGCATCACGTTGCAGCCTTACCAAGCTTTGCAACGTACCTTCTTATTTTACTGAGGGTTAACTTGATGTGAGGGAACTTCTCCTTAAAGGTCTCATTCATGTCCTTCTTGAGATCTGATGGCTTCACGTAGTCTATGACTGTAGTCTGTAACACATGGTCAAGAGAGAATTGCTCTTTTAGTTTGTAACAAACAAGACCACTCTATTCCCAAAAGCAAGGAATACCAAACAAGTGACAGTCAGTCCCAATGCCTTCAGCAGAGGGGAAAATTAAGTCTGAATTAAGGCAACAATTTGTTTGTGACTGCTCCATCAGAACAAGTGACCTGAAATCTGAGACGATGGCTCAGCACAAGCCCAGAACAACAGATACCTTATTAGGATCCTCCAAGTATCGCTAAAAGTGAGTTTAAGCTAAATGTAGGTGGATAAAACCTAGCTGGGAAGTCTTGTTAAACCAAAAAAAAATCATCACAATAACTGATTTGATGACCCGATTTTGTGTGCATATCTCCATGCGGTTCTGAGACGTATCGTGAGTTTCTCTCAAACTGATTCTTCAGAGGAACCGCTGGTACAAATTCTTGACTGCCATAGCATACATTTGTGATAAAATAGGTAATTGGCCTACATGGCAGGTCATTCAGTAGAGTGCAAGATAGTAATGCTGTCATAAGTTAGGCAATAAGTGGTCAAAAATACTAAGTTAGGACAACATTCAAAGTGTACAGTCTATTTCGTTTACACTGAGCTTGTGATTCCTTTTTGTCACAACCTAAAGAATCTCCCCAAGCAGCAGAGGGTTCTCCCGGCCAGTACTGCAATGCCAGCGCTCGCATCTGTGGGTGTGCAGCACTTCTCTCRTTCCTTCAGTCTTCACTCAGGAAGCATTTTACCCAAATCCTTTGTCACCGCTCACCCGACCAAAATCTATCACTCAGCTGAACAACGAACCAACCTTCATTTTGGGGATGTGCCAATTCTCTTCCTGGCTTTGGCTGTTCTGCCCCTTGGACAGAAGCAGAGAAGAGCCCCAGCTTGGGCAGCCAGGGGACAACCTGGTCCCCAGGCACCCAGCTCCCAGCCAGCTTCAAGCACGGGCAGTGGGAGAGCAGCACTCTGCAGCGCAGTGTATTCTCCTTCTGGTAAAATAATTTTTCCCTTCTAATTTCCGTTTATGATTAACCTATATTATGGCAAAGGGCTGTTAATGCTAAACAAGAAGATGTGGAAAGAGGCATGCAAAACACCTGTCGTATGTTATGCCTTTATAGAAGATGGAGCCTCGCTGTATTATATCCTCACAGAAATCTAAATCAGCCAGAAAGACTGACTGCATATGCTTGCAGTTTTTTTCGGTAATTAAAATAGTATATGGAAGGGCTGGGGGCGGAGAGAGTGTAATGGCTCTAGAGAGCAATCGGACAACTCTTGTTATCCGATCATGTTCTTGTCTGGATCCGAAACGAGCATGAAGGGGATTAAAACACACCTAACTTTTCCTGCACTTTATTTAGAAGATATGGTACTGAAATAATGGGTAATTATAGGAATTTAAAAGAAAGCAGAGCATGTGTTTCCCCTGAATAGTGCACAGCAATATTTGAGGTAAACATACTGCAATAGAGAGGAAAAAAACAACTTCTTGCTACGGGGTGTTGTTACGGTCGTACACACGTTTTAAAATGTGGGCCATTCTGCTATCTGATTTACAGTGTGAGAAGCATCATCTGTCCAGATAAATTGCTCCCCACTACGTCCTGGTAGGTAATTCTGCTGGGCACATCACGCACAACAGTTGCCTGCCGTTTTCCTAAGTATAAATGCTTGTGAGCCCGCTCCAACAGTTACGTGCTAGGCACCAGTCCGAATTTTGCTCAGTAAAGGRGACAGTTTATTAAGGAAATTCAGTCCTATTACAGAAAACTGCCAGTTCTAAGAAATCATCAAAAAGGAGAAAGCCACATCAACCCTCTTCAGCCACCCCTGCTGCCCTGCATGCGTATGGATGAGCTCCAGCGCAGGTCCGGGCAGACACTGCAGTGCCACTGCGGTTAAAAATTCATACGCTGTCCTCACGCTGAGGCAGGCAACGCGCTACCATGCCTGAATAAAAGGAAGAGAGGAGAAGACAGGGAGGAGAAACCTGGCCCTAATGGGGGTTGGAGAGAAAGGCTTCAACTGAATGTGTGGGTCTGCCTGGTTTTAATCTTGCTGAGGTTGGAAGGACGTAGGCATGCACCCGTGCAGTCATGGTTCTTCGTCACAGACAGCTTCTCACGTGCTTCATCTCACCTGGCAGGGCTCAGCCCTCCGAAGCAGAAGAATGAAGACCTTACCAATTACTCCTCTCCTTTCTCTCCCTAGGACGTCGCTGCCTGCCTGCCTACTCCTTGGTTTTGTTGCCAGAGGATCATCAGCCAGTTGGGTGCTTCTGACACACAGATACGCTGGGAGTCTTATGTGTTATTAAGAGGGTTCCTCTTAGTACTGCTATGAGGACTATTGAAACAACCCACACAACATAATCTAGACCAGTGCCATCTGCTACTCAAAGTACAGAAGCATCGGTCCATGTTGCTCCTCCTTACAGAGTCAAGAGACACTAAGCACATAAAGGTTACCCGCTATTAAATCCAAAGACAATTTTAGTTACTACCAGCGTTTTTTGGTTGTCTTGGGCAATCCTAGAAAGAGTGAGCTCAGTGCTACTGTGTAAAGCTACATGACACCTTATTTCGTGCTTCACTGCAAACCTAACTGCCTGCTGTTTGCTCTCCATTACCACTGAGCTCCTTAGTTTTATCTTAATTATCTCCCTCAAAATGATCATGGGTTTTTCTGGCAGACTTGCATTTGGCTCTCTCCAAGTAATCATCTTCCCTCGCACAGAGGAGGATGCAATCACGCACGAACCTCGCCTGCACGACAGAAACCCGACCATCCTCCGGACTCGGCTGCACAGAAATTACGCTGGACAGCAAGCTTTGGTTGCTTTCACCTCTAACAAGTAGGTGCCGGCGCAACCCCAGCTCCGGGGGTGACTGCGCGGAGGGGGAGCGAGCCCTGGGCCCTGCAGCAGCAGCAGCCCCTTGGGGTGCACCTTTCCCCACGGCTGCTCTGCAGGCACCCTCTGTTTTACCTGGGACTCCTTCAGCCCGTGGGAGATTTGCCAGAATTCAGCCAAATTCTCTTTAGAAGGAGAAAAGCTCTTTTTTTAGATTTTATTTGAAGCAAAGCACTCAGAGGCTTGAGAAGAAGCAGACAGCTTAAAACTGAAAATGGTAAGGAGGTACGGCTATTTTTAAACAGAGAGATTTGTCCATTTTGTCCTGTTGATAAGAATCTCCCCCCCCCAACTCCGTATACTGCTGCTTCCTGCAAGACAACAGTCTCTACGATATAAATCACAATAATGAAATCCAGATGAAAGCTGGTGTGTGCTGGTTTTGATTCATGTAACAGGATAACGGCAGCATGTTTGAACACACTGGCTCTAAGGCAGCTGTCTCATCTTGTCAGTGCCATGCTGGAGAGCTCAGCTAACTGCCCTTATTCCCAAGAAAAGGAATTGTGCAACAACTTTTTTTTTTTCCCCTTGATTTTTCTTTTTGTAGCTGTTGCAGAAGCCCAACTTTGAGCAGTGGGATGCTGTTTGCCCAGCTGGTGCCTATAGAAATGCATGCACGTGGGACCCTGCTCACCAGAGGGGCAGGCAGCCAAAAAAAAAAAGAGTATCTGTTGACAGGTAATTTAAAAGCAATGCTGAATTAGCGCCTGTTGAGTGACCAAATCAGTTACCCCTTCTAACTGCTTCTGACCAGGCACCCGAGCACCCTGCTCGCTGTCACGCCGTGGCTGGGGCACAGCACCCACGAGGCTACATAGAAATCCTGGTCCCCAACCCTGTTCCTGCCTGGGGCACCTCCTGCACCCCACAAACAGCTCAGCACCGAGCAGCAACCCCCCGCCGCTGCCCCTGCCCACGAGGGACGGAGCGGAGGAAACCTCTGGGGTGGCCCAGCGACCCACACGGACCCGCTGGGATCTGACAGGGGAGGGCTCTGACCTGATGTCATCCTTCGCTGCCTGCTCTCTGCTCAGCGCTTACACTTTTCTGTTTGAGGCCATTTAATTGTGCTTGAGCTGCCTGCGAGTCCCAAATGAAGCCGCCACGTTGAGGAGAAGACATAACTCTAAATGGCGTGGATTTTTATCTGTCCGGAACAATTCTGGTATTGCCTGCGTAGGAGCACCGTTCAATGCCGATGCGCCAAATTTTATGAAGGGTTTGCAAATATTTCCCTAAAAGGAGCACAGCGTTTTTCTATCCAAACATGCTTTCTTATACACAATGTTATTCCCTACCAGGCAGGCACTCTGCACTCCCAGGGCTGTCAGACACACGAGCAAGGCACTGGGAACTACCAAACTGTCTCTCTCATACTCTAATCTCGAATGTTTGTAACTTCTGTCATCCAGAAACGTCTGTCTTGTTTCTCACAGCTTATTTGCACAAAACACATTTCACTTCAGTATTCAGCAATACTCCTTCGTGAGCTCTGTTCACGTTCTCTGTATACAAATCTATGTATGTATATTTTAGTTTGGCGATGGAAGTTGCACAAGACAAGTGAAAGCCTTGATATATGGTAGCTGACAGATGCCTGGACAACATGATGAATGCTTCGGCCGAAGTCTGTATTCTGCACACTCTTTGCATGGCTGGCAGTTTTGAACTTGGAGGTTAGCTCGCGTGCTATTCACAAGCGTTTTCAAGCAGCTGCTTTCTCATAGGAAAGCTGTATATGTGGTTTCATAAATACGAGAGGATGCCTGAAATGGTTGGAAAGACTGGCAAGATGAAATATTGTTGAAAATAAATCCTACTTTGGCATGCTACCAGTAAAAGATGATCTAGCCTTGGATGCCTCTATCTCTCGCTTAAGAAGGATAAAATCAGAATAAAATAGGTGAATAAATGAAAGGGATACGATAGGCTCTCTTCAACTGTCATTACTGCGTACCCTCTGACAAATCTACTTCACAGAGAGCAGGCAGAAGACTGATACCTTTAAAAGACTTTCGGTAGGTCAATGGTAAGTCCTTGACCACATAACAAATGAAAAGAAGTCAATGACTCTGCAGTGGCTACCTTAATGCATGCCATAGGTGACCAGCTATGTAGCTATAAACTGTCGGTAACCTAATGTATATACTTATGGCTGAAGATGCATATATATGGGAAATCCTGCTAATGCAGAGGCTTAAAACAGTKATGGAAATGGGAGAGATTCCTTCTTTCTTATAAAAAAACCCAAACAAACAAAAAAAAMCAAACAAAAAAAAAGGAAAATAAATACTAAAACACAATGTTTCCATTGTTAGAAAGTTATTAATATTCAAGGATTTTAAACTGAAAGATTTAGAATTTCACAAAGCAAATAATCTCAAAATTGCCTCTTTGAATTAAAGTACATGGAAGGATGCCAGTTTATTTTATACGGTTAACAGACCRAAATAATTCTCAATTAATACAGTGTGTCATTGTTACAGAATATGTGTTTATTGGAGTCTCAGCCAAATATAGCATCAAATGCATAGAGCACAGGGTTGAAATATGAAGATATACCACCACTGTGATCCTCTGCTCCCTGAGGCTTTTGGGTACAAGGTCAGCAGCTGATAAAAAAGCAGTCTGGAGATGCTTAATTTACAACTACGGAAGCGGCTCGAAGAATAGGGTGACAGCACCGAAGGACGCTGGCTGTGGCAGAGTACTCCTGACCTTGGATGCTCCTTGTGAAAGACAGAACAGGGGAGCGAGAGACCRACTGTGCTATATCATCATGCAGGGCTTTTGTTAGACTAAACGGCCAGGGCAGCAAGCAGTTCTAATTTTAAAATCACACTGGAGGACTAATATTTAATAACGCAGCTTGGCTGTGCACGACACTGGTCCTAGCAAATGCTGGCTGACAGTCAGCCCGCTATAAGAGCACTGCAAACTTTTGTGACATGCTTTTTTATTAGTGGTGTACAGATGTCAATTTATTTTGACATAATTAAACCAATGCACTGAAATTGTAGTTAAGTTCCCCAACCAATTTCCAAGTGTATCCCTTGGGCATGGATAGATGGATATTGCAGGGATGTTATTACAGAAGGGTCACTCAAAGTCAAAATGCTACTGATCTGGACTTTTCTTCTTTTGCTGCAAGTTTTGGCAGCGCACAGCAGCCAGCTAACACGCTCCTGTGTTTCTGTGTTACCAACAAAAGCAGGACTGCGGGGTCAGCCYCACTCCTGTTGCAGAGTGAGTCTTCTCCTTCTGCAAGGGAAGAGTTTGTTTCTGCTGGCAAGAATGCAGGAGGCCACGGAGGCACCGACGAGTTTGGATGTACCCTGGTCAACACCAGACTCAGGCACAGAAATTACTGCTCTGTCTGGTAGATAAAGTTCCCATTCTAGAGAGATTTAAGAATCTGCAAGAATTCCTGTTTTAGCAGTATCAGCCAGGAAGACATCTGTTAACTGTGACATGATATTTCCCTCCTCCCCCCAGCCCCCATCAAGAAATTCTTCTACCTCTTACTGTTTATATTGTGGTAGAGATTGTAGACTCTCCTACAAGGCCAACATAAAGCAAAATAATTTCTCTGGGGTAGACCAGAATTTAAATATGACTAACACAATTAATAGAAGCTATAGAGTTTGTGTTGGGAAAGTATTGAAGCTGCTTTTTCAGAATCATCCCCTGACAGGCTGTTTGTGGGTTTTACTTTTAGAAATGCGACAGGGTTTCAAGCTAGGAACTTYGCTGTAGAAAAAGACCAAACGGAAAGCACGTCTCCTTCCCGACAGCTACCTTCAAGGGGAAAGTTCAGCTACTCCTTGAAAACAGCTGAGGACTTGCAGTTAAAAATCCTCTGCAAGTYAGGACTAATTCAGCCCAGTAAAGTTACAAAACTATAAAGTCAATGCCAGCGATGATAAACTCAGGCTCCACAAAAATGGAGGGAACTGCATGTCGCATAGGCTCGAGTGCTAACTGCACGTATTCCAGAGTAAAATCCAAGCAGGACCACACATTTTGCCTGTCCTATGCCTCAGGATAAAGCCTGCAGTGTTTCCTGATGCAGCATTCACACAGACCTCCACAGAATTTTACCAGCGGAGAAATCCCAGCCTGCAAAGCACGAGCCGGGCTCCCAGGAGTAATATCGGTGCATGTAGCCCCATTCCGCAGTCAGCGCCGCAGTCCAGCATCCAGCCTCGCTCATCCACACCGCCATGTGTTCACATTCCTCTCGCACACCTTCCCCCCATTAATTGCTCTGACATCCGTAAGGGGCGGGGGGAAATATCTACAAGCCTGCAGCTGCCAAGCATTAATGCTAAATGCTGGCCAAGTAACGAAACTTTAATTACAAGCTGCAGCTCTCCACACGCAACAAAATGTTGGGCGCTGACATCAGAGCCACTCTCAGCTGCTCCGGCACTTGCGAGAGGCAGTAATTACAGCTATATTCCGCTCAGGACCAGACACTGGTTTCAATCTGTGTACAGCAGCTCTACAGCTCTGCAGTCATTTGGCAGAGGTCTCTCAATATTGCGATGGCTGTGCACGGTCAGGAAAAAACCACAGGTTTCTCGCTGGCCTCAGACTGCAATTTGCTTTAACTGCAGCATACACCGATTTTCATATTTGGGGAAGAAAATTACTTGAAATTACAGCCTATTAAGCTCCTCTTCACACTGATGTGACCTGCAGGGAGGGGGAATGCCAGCTGAGTCCGGAAAGTCTAATATGGATGCGAGTAAACTCTCCTACATAGCCAATATGGCCCTATATGCACCAGCATGATGCACAAGCCCCCCTTACCCACAGCCCAAGTTGCAAAATCCTATTTAACCTGCAAGCTCCTGGGACGCTCCCGACACTACCTCTTCTCCCTTCTCGTTGCTGAAGGAAGCCCCTTGTGAAATCTCTCAGTCGAGCCCTGAAGAACAACCACCCACTCTTTGGTTTCTTGCAAAGCTGTGCAGCTCCTGCGTGGCACCACAGCTATGCTGCTTCGACCAGGGGCAGGCAAAATCCTTGGACAAGAGAGCTCTTGGCACGTGCCAGTTATTCTCACCAACAAGAGAAACCCAGCACTTAATGTCCTTCAGCCCTTTCTTATATTAGTGCCTGCCTTCAGAGAGGGAGATGCGAGTGCTGCAGACCCTCAGGCAGTGCTGAAGACATGATGGCTGGAAGGCAAATTCAGGCAAAAAAAMCCAAAATGTGAAATAAGGCATTCTTCCAGACACAGCAGTAATTAATTCCTAGGGAAAACGAAAAAGCAGGGAGATCCCTGTCAACGSAGATGTACTCTAGACAAACAATGACGTTGATCTTAACAATTGCCCTTGAAGTCCATTTTTCACCTTTAAAGCATCTAATCATACCTCTGTCACAGTGGAAATCCCCAGTCAGCTCCTTATTGCAGTGAAAGTACCTCAAAATGCTGTGGTTAACCAGCATATGGAAAAGAAGGGCACTGAACACCCGTTCCTGCGCCTCAGAGACCTCCCCTGCAGGTTACTGTCCTGGCTGTCCTATTTGGACTTGCCCAACCATGTCCATCTTGCCACCAAGCTGAAAAGGGATCAAAGACCTCAGGTGATCTTAGAGGACTCAGATTTGCTGGCGCACATTCGCAGCCTGAGGAAGGTTGGAAACATAACCATGTCTGCTAAAGCTATGTTCACTTTGGATGCCAGTGAACAACATCTTTCTGTYTGAGGGAAGACAGTTCCCTGTCCATGACAATAACCATATCAAAACCTAACAAATATTTTCCCACTCAGATGTAGCTGCCATAAAAGGTTGACACTTTGTGGGTTGGCAGCCAAAAAATAACTTTCCAACCCTAAAAGTAAAACTGGCTGAAAGTAAGCAGAGGACATACTGGACTTCCCACTTGAAAATTTAGCACAAACACAGCCTCCGAGCTCAATTAAGCCTTTCTGTAGAACAGGCAGAACACTCCGGCCAGCAAGGAGATAAGCTTCAGTCTACATGGAACATATATAATCCATGTATTTTGAAGAAGGAGCACCCAAGAGCCCTGTTATCAAATAAAGACCAGGGTGGGGGGCACAAAAGAACCTACAAAGACGGTATCTTTACATACCTTAGCAGTTTCTTAAATCATATCTCTGTTCCAAGTTAAGTGAAGACGTGGACAACACTTTAGACTTGTGTTTCAAATCCTATCCTATTTGTATATAGATAAGAGTACTAGGTCGCCACTTTGGAGAAAAAAAAAAGCAAGCAGCTTTTCCCTACTGCCTACTACTACTTTGGATGTATAATTCAGACAGATACGCGCTCAAATGCATATGACAGCACTGCATCTTGCAACAGTCCTGCCAAAATAGCACACCAAAATAGCACACCAAAGACTTGGTGCAGCCRAAAAAAGGCTACAGAAGTCTCTCACCACAGAAAACATTGAGTTGGAGCACAGATCAAGGAACAGTTATGCRTCTGTATTGTTACAGGGTTTGGATATAGTGGAAAATATACAGGCTCTGCTCGTAATTGCTGCAATTAAAGGAAGGACTATCCCATGGTGAAATAAATACCTGGGAAACAAAGGCTCTACTAGACACCGAAGCGCTGTTCCGAGGACTGAATGATAAGCATCAAAACACAATGCAGCTTCATGACTTCAGAAAAACCCTAATGGGAATCCTCCTATTTTGTAATAGATGCCAATTAGAGGAAGTATAAATTTTCCTCTGAATGCGAGAGAATGAACACATTGTTTGAACAAGCCTTTAATCTAAAGCGTTTATGAAATACAGCAGTAATAAAAGCATTTACTTTTGTAATACCTCCACGAGTTTGTTTTTACATGTCCCAGWAAGTAACTGTCATTTAGAACAAAGCATTCCAAACAGCTGTTATTAGTAGATTAAAAATAATAATAATCTTCTTAAAATATGGCCAAATGTAACCTCAACCTTCAAAATATTGTTATTAAAATTTATCTGTGCTACGTCTAATTTTGCATATCACTTACCATATATGAAGGAAATATTAAAACCCGCTTATGTTTGCCACATGGCCATTGGGGATCATCTAAAAGATTTGGGTCATATTCAACAAAGTCTCCCAGGTCACTACCTATAAAACAACGGTAAATATAAGAAAGGAATTCATTACATCAAGAAACCTCTGGACTTAACAGAAGTGGCAAACGAGTTTACAGATAATGCACAAGATGATCTTCATGCAAGACTTTTGAAAGAGTCGAAAGATTTCTCTACATCTTGAAAACTCTACTAATACAATTTGCAAAGATATAGAGGACCTACAGCTTATGAATTACCTGGTAAATATGAATTTAGGGCTTAGAGAACTGCAAAATTATATAAAGCTCCACAATGACGTTTATTCCCAGCAACAAGTTTTCATACGTTTATGCAGATGTTTTGGTTTGTTTCATTTAACATGCCAAAATACCTTAAGCATATAGTGCTTTGGCTTATGTTTTSTGCCTGGTTTTGTAAACACAGCCTAATAAAGGTCACAAGTATGATTGACACCTTCAGCTTATGACTACCGTGTTGCCCCTGTAAATTTTCCATAGCAMAGGAAGGTAACGATGAGCCTGATGCGGGAGGAACAAACAATGCCAGTGACAGGAGGAGGCACGCCGCGTGCCATCAGGGGCTGTCAATATGACCAGCAGTCTTGTTTACTTAACTTTCCATCGCCCCTAAGYCAGCTTTCCTAAACAAACAGAGAATGAGCTCTATTTCATCCCCAACATGAGACTGTATTTTGCTTAATTTAAGCAAAAAAGGGGGCTAAAACATGACATATGTCTGTCCTTCACAATAACTGCCTATCACCAGGCTATTCAAGGATACTAAAACAAGCTTCTTGAGAAGTTACCTGCATCAATGCTCCCCTGGGTGCTGTTAGCTCTTGCCAAAGAAAGGCTACGATGGCTTGMATTGCGAAATTGGGAGAAGGATGAGGTGGAGTCTATCGTGTTTCTCCGAGTTCCCAGAGCATTGGTGGGAAATAGGAACTGTGTATAAGAAACAGTCTAAAAAGAAAGTCAGAACAGACAGACGGTTACTACCAGCCCAGCTCAGCGGCAGCAGGATGCCTTTGGTGCATTCCAATTGGAACCAGGGAAGCCAAATTAGTGAAGGATTTTCTGGATTTAATAGTTAGGCACAGATGAATAAACRCCAGTCACCTACATTTGCTTCAGTGCAGTCAGTTTATCCATGCAAAAAAAGCTTTTGCAAAGGCATTAATTCTTCAACAAAACAAAATCACGAACACACACAGGCAAGTTCTAATACACTGGATTTACAAAATCCTACTCAAGGGTCAGATTTAAAAATATGTCAATTTGGTCAGGTTTTTTTCATTGGGTCTTCTCTGTAGCAGATTTCAGCTGCTTCTTTACTGAAACAGCGTAATCTATACGGGTCCCTCAGCACAAATCACTTGGACATTGCTAAACTTAAGCACCTTCTCTGGTATTTTTCTCCTTTAGAATTTTGTCTGGCAGAGTCTTATTGGTGTCATAAGTGAGCTCCAGTTTATAGCAATGGTTGTGGCAGATCATTTACTACCTCCCAACAYGGACTAAGTGTGAATGAATAACTTGTGAGAAAACTATTTTCAGAGCATAGTGATTCTCTGCTTGTACCCTTGGCCGGGAATAGGCTATGCCTTGCTTTTTGTAGGTTTACTTTCCAAAAATAACATTATATTSAAGAAAAAAAAATGAGTCTCAGATTCTAGACTCGTTTATGAAGAGGTCAGAACAGGTATTGAATAAAACRTGTGAGCTTTCATTTATTTATAAGCAGATAAGATTGTCCTCAGGAATTTACAGCCTGTGGTCTGGCCTGACACCTGGTTAGGTGAGCACACCATGTGCAGCAGCATTGACCTAGGGCCTTTAAATCCATATATGACAGCAGACTGGGTAAAATGAACTGAAAAAGTAAATCAGGCTTTCAGCAAAAAATGTTTTCATTTATGATTAAAATTGTCTCTCCTCTATATATTTGTTTAAAATGGATCACTTTCCCTGAAGATTCGTAATTGCTTGTTCTGTTCAAGTGAATGTACTCTTGGATTTTGAAATGCTCATCAGATTTGTACTACTGTCTTCCTGCTCTTTGGAAAAATATACCGTTAAGCAAAATTTATTTTATTAAATAAAGTTGAGAGCAAACAGAATTACAGCTTACAACTCTCAACAGAAATCATTTTCAAGCCCCTGACAATATACTCTGCAGTGATACCTCCTGCTAGAGCCAGGGGAAGGCTGGGTGATTCAGTAATGCTTTACAGACTCAGACGTTGCCAGAGGCAAATTTCTTCAAGGATACAGAGTTGTTTGCATTGACAGTTTGGGCAGCCCTCCTGAATTTCTGCTAAGCTTATTTACAGTTTGCACATACTGTGCTTTAACTACTGTGTTACACTGTATGTTACAATTTATGTTTATATTTATGCTTGTTATTAGCTAAACCATTTTTTCCCTTATTACATAAAGTCTAAGGGAGTAGGAACTGAAGCATCCCCACCTTCCCGTCCGCTCCAAGCTCCACACCTTCAAGACCAATTATCTCTTTCAGACACACTCCAGTAGAATGGCACTGGCGTCCACCGTCCAGCTTCATATCCCTGGGAAGCAGAAACCAGAGCAGAAACAGCTCTTTAGCACACATGCCTTGTTCACCTTCTACCACCCAATGCTGAAATAAGGTAGCAGCATTAAACCAAACATGCCAATGCAAAGCACAGACCAGACAACTTTTCCTACGGGCAGCACCTGTATTGTCTAAAATAGATTATAGAGAAAACCCTCACTTTGTTCCAGGTTGCACCTCATACCCCACCTGTGGTGCAGAGCAAGGTTCCCCATCACTGGGTGCCTCTGACAGAACCTGGCACTGGGAAGGAACTGGAAGTCATGTACATTTTAGGTGAGATCCAACAATCTAGCCTGAACACTTGACTGCCATGTATCCAGCAGACGGACGCTCCCCGAGCGCACACCCACATCCCCCTGTGCTGTCCGACAGAGGTAACTGCCCATGAAAGCCTCCGGGAGGGATTCCTGTTCCTCCGAGCGCAGGAGAGCGTCCAAAGCCCAGCAGGAGAAACCCAGCTCTCCATTGCCTCAGGACGGAAATTTGGGCATCTACTTTAGAAGGACTGACCCACTCGGCAYCTTACACTTGGAGGTAAATGAGATGCCTGAGACAACCAGGCTGTATCCCATGCTTTAGCCTCACAATCAAAATGTGAGTGAAGGTAAAAAAGACTGTAAGCAAATTTGTGCTCCGCAAATGACAGCTGTATACAACTCCAGAATATTTATCTCGCAATATTTTCCTGGCTGATTTCCACTGAGGTCCAAGTATGTGCTTAAAAATCTGTGTGGGAGAGATGCTGACGCTGAGGCAGGGAGAAGCCCTGCAGGCTCTTCACCCGATTGCAGGGCTGGGCTATCTCCTACTGTGTCTCCGCACACCCTGTTTCCTTGTCTTCTCCTTCCAATCTGTCACTCATTTTATTTCTCTGAAACATGGCAATCAGTGAGTCCCCAATAAATCATGTACCTTACTGCTGGAAAAATCCAACACATCTATCTGCTGGAAAACATACTTCTGTGGCAAAGGAAAAGACTGTATCAAGTTTCTAATCCCAACAAAGTCCTCTTAGTTTCTTGATTGGGGTTTACTTAGCACAGTGTCACATTATCATTCTTGTTTCCTGATACCATGTTAGTGAGGGGCTGGACAAATAATTATGTAAAAATAACTCTCTGTCAGAGGCATGGGATTAGCCTCTCCGTTCTGGCGCAGAACATGCTTAAAGAACTATTTCTCCTAGAGATAAATGCCAAATAGTAACCATTTCAGTCGGTCTTATCTACGAAACAAACACACAATCTGAGGAAGCCCCCAAATCCAAAAATGAAAATAAATATCTGAATTACCTGAAATAATATCAGAACAGTTTATTTTCCCKCCACTCAAAACCTTACAGACATAAAGTAAGAAATAATGCCGTTATGACTTTGAAAACAAGTCACAGAGAAATTTCTCCATGCAATTAACAGACTAGGACAGACAACTGTAATTCATAAAATGAAAATGTGGCACCCTTTGAAGAGTCAGCACAGCAGCTTTAAAAAAAAAAGAGCAGCTCTGGGGACTGAAAGGAAATCAGTGCTTTGGGAGCAGGGTCAGCTGGCACGTGTGAGCACACATGGGAATGATTCCTGGCCATTAGCTGAAGATCGATGGACGTTAACACATCCATTTTCCCATCTTTCTGATGTTCCTAAAGAAGACTTTACTTTCAGGACCCTGTGAACAACACTGCAGTCACTCTCCCTCATCCTAGGTGTTTTGCAAGGGCTACTTAGGGTCTTCCCCTCCTCTACATATGCTCTATATTTCTAGGTAGTATATGATTCTTTGTGTTGTAAAACAGAGTAATAAAATATTACTGTTTGGAGAGAAACCTGTCCATAAAACAGAGAATGAAACTCCCTCTCGAGGAAAATCAATACTAAATATATCCTAGCTTGTACACATCCTCCTCTCACTGGTAAAAGATCTCAGTGAACACCTAATAAGAAATTCCTAGGTGACTTTACTGTATTCTTTTTGAGTTCCCTATCGCTACGATCACCAGCAAGCTAGTCAAGTTTTTGCAGGACAAGCCTTGATTTTTTTCCCTCTCTCCTATTACAGACAAAAAGTTCACAAATGCCTCAGCAAAGCTCTTGCTGGGAGAGCAAGCCCAAGGGCTGCCGCCCTGCTGCTGGGGGAGCCTCAGCACAGCTGCTTCCTCCCCACACCTCCAAAATCCCGAGAGCAACTAGGAAAGACCTGGAGGATGCCTCCGCTTTGCCCTCTCCAAACGGGTGAGTTGTTTGGGTACAGCCACCGCACCAGTGCTGCCAACCACCACCACCGAGTTCTTCAGGACACATGCCCTCGTCTGGCACCACAGTCAACGGGCCCCGAGCATAGGGAGGATAGGCATTATCAAAAGGAGGATACGTTTTATATATATAAAAAAAACCCCAAGCTTTCACTGTGTTTAAGTTATTTAGATTATCGATGGGACTGAGGAACTGCACAAACCAATATCCAGTAGTAAAAGGTGCTTACAAAATGCAGAGTGGGGAAGATCGTCCTTGCCGAAGAGGCTTTTAAGTGAAGAAAACTTCCTTCCTCCTCCTCCTAATTTTTTATTTTCCTGTTTTATTTTCCAAAAGTGCTTTTTAACAAAGTTTTCAAGGGATTCGAGCAGACACCGAAAAGCAAAAATAAATCATGGGAACTTAATTTTACCACCTTCACTTTATTTGAGCAGGGAAAGCTTGAGGAAATGAGAAGAATAGGGATGACATTTCCTTAGGAGGCAAAAAACTAGATCCCAGTTTCTGACAAAGTTTGGGGAGTTGCCCTGATTTATATCAATGTCAAGCTCCAGATATTCTATTCCTGCATACCATTTCCAGAAAGCTGAGCAGTGCTATAAACTGCACTCAAAACTAAGCGTATTGTTTTAGTTATCCAGGACTGCAGAAAAAAATGGAAGTTTCTCCACCTAACACGAGTTCACAGATTTTCTTGGAACAGTACCAGGTGACTTGGGATCCTGAATTTATTGTGGGACAGTGAAAAGTTTTACTGAGCAGGTAGATAAGAATAAAAACAGGACATCTCACTGTGTCTTTTATTAGTCAAGCCAGGATTAACAAAATATAAATTGGATACTATTACCTTTGGAAGTAAAACATTTCTTTAATGAATCAAATGTTATGCTTTGACGTGATCTACAAAGCCCCATGCAAGACTCCTGCTGGGCATTTGCTCTTTAAATGACAGCAGCAGCTGAACACTTTAACCTGTGAATAATTTAGGAGTCCATTAAATATTAAATAGATTTCTAGATACATGAAAAAAGCCTTCTGCTTATTGCAAAAAGGAATCTGATAATTGTTATTTAGAGGTGTAAGCCTTTTGTGTCTATATTTTATGCTTAGTGATTCCTGACTGTTAAGAGTTATTCTAAAAGCAAAGGTGGTTCATGAGACATCAAGAAAAGATACTGTTCTTATCCGTCACKGTAAATAATTTCTACTTATCATCTCTGTTCACAGGGACAAGGACAATGACAGCTTTGGAAAAGACATGCTGCCAGCCAGTCCAGCAGCAGATCTCCCGCTGCCTGAGACCGCTTGCTTTAATTGATCGAGAGCTTTCAGATCCTAATTGCCATTAGTGTTGCTAGAACAACAACTCCAGCGGCAATTCACAGGGAGAGGAGGTGGAAAAACTCCTGGAAAGATGGCTCTAATGGGCCAGTATGCTTTTTCTCTCACCAAACATATTCAGGTGTCAGCATGTCAGCTCTTGTCCTGATGTTTTGCCCAACACAGAGTAGAAGTTCAAAATTTAAACCTATTAGCTTTTGGAGGGAACAGGGCAGCTCACAAAAAATGAGGAATGGTGGCTCTATAAAATTCATACATGAGATGATTAGTTTTGAAATTTCCTGATGTGGGAAAAAAAACAGATTTACGCATGTTTCTGTAAAGCTAATATGCACTTGGTTTTGGTTTTCTGTTCACTTTGGGAGAACAAGGAAAATGGGCAATGGCAAAGAAAACCAGGGATATTTCAGTTTCCCTATTACCGTCTCAGAACAGATAGTTATTCTTCCCCAGGCCTACAGAATGATAAATGTTCAGGGAAAGCGCTCAAGATTGATGACTTAATCAAAATTGCCTCACATACAAAAATCTGTCAGGAAGAATAGCAAGGAACTGGGTAACAAATCCGAAGGACATAACARAGTATCCCGCTTTCCTGTGTGCATCATTATTGCTACTATCCTTATGGCAATTTAGACACTCTCATTTCTCCTGTAAATATTCCCTGGTTTTCCACACTCACTGCAATGCTTGTTACCTGACCTGCCAAATAACTGACGGCAGGGGTGCGGCGTGCAAAACAACCTCACCTAAATCCTTCTTTTTGCCTCATTTTGCATACAATTTCCTTAGCCAGTTTAAACGAACAAAGATCTGAGTTTAGATAATGAAGGCCATTGGGAATGCCCGGCCTGTGGACTCATTGATTGTTGTGGCTACATGTTATTTGGGGTGATGGTATTGAAAACCTCTTGTTCGCAGCATCATTGAATTCATCAGTGTTCTGGCCAGCACTTAGTTAAATTCAAAGTTAAATTCAGCAGTGATTTATCTTTAGAGACTGGATGAAGCTGGTTTGTAGCGTTTCTGATAAGGACACGAATTCTTTTTATCTAATGACTTGCTGCTTTACTTCAGAAGAATGGTCCGTTTCCTGGGCTTCAATCCATTTGATTACTCATATTGTATTATTTCCCTTAACTGGAGGCAAGTTTAGTCAGATAAATACCTATATTCTTGTCAAGACAGCAATATTCAGCAGCTATGCCTACTGCAGGTAAGCTTCTAACCACTTAATGAATTCACTGCCATGAAGAATAAAAGATGAGGTGAATTGGCTGGTTTTGTAAGGACATGCACTGCCTAATGCTCTGGATTTTCTGTCCTGTAGCTCATCACCTACAGCCCCAATGGCAGTCAGTCACTGTCAGCCCAGCGGCTGAGAGTCAAATGTAAGACTAGCCGTGTTGCAGTGCCGCATCTGTGCGACACCACCAGCTCTCCTCCTCCCCCAGGTCCTCTAGATTCATCTTCTGTGCAGGACTTCACAGGAACCTGGAAGCTCTTAAAAGGTTCTTACAACATCACAAAATAAAATATCATTAGAATAGGTAAGATTTCAATCTGTGAATGTTTTTGCCATTAACAAAAACAAGCCTAAAAAGTCCCTTTTCAAAAACATGTTTTTAAATTATGAACCATAATGATGCCTGCCAAAGAAAAAAAAACACAACACAACAGAACTATAAACCCAACCAACTGCATTACCTTCTCTTCCTGGGGGAAGACAATAAGGTAGGTACCTTCTTCCTCCTTTATTACACCTCTAACAGTGACAGACATACATTGCCATGGCCTGTTTTGAAAATGCTTAGGCACCTTAAAATACTAATGAGAACTGGATTGCTCTCAGTTGGCTGCACGCATATGCAGATCCTTTCTGCAGGCCACCATGTCCTGCCTCCGACAACATCCACGAGGACTGCCAGAGTTGTACCATCTCCTTGGAAGTTGAAGGAGAAGTGGTGCCTAGAGAAGCTCCAAGAGCAAGCAAGCAATGGAGAATGGGTTCCCTTCTTCCCCTCGCCCAGGAAATCTGCCTTTTCCAGGCTAGCTACCTGGAGACAGAGCTGACCCTGGTCCTCCTCCATCCCAGCTGGGGTCACATGGAGGGTCCGCACAGTGCCCTTGCACTGACCGTGCTGGGGAGTGGGGTGGGCAGGAACCTGCAGGCACACTCCCTGTGCCGGCTGCAAGGGAGAGCCCGGCCGTAACAATTCCTCTTTGGGGACGTGCGCAGTGATCCCAGCACCTGGAGCACGACCTGCTTAATGGCTAAAAGGCTATTATCTGCTGTGTCTGATCCTTCGCTCAAAGGGCTGAAATCCAATTCACCTCAAACCATCTGGAGCCTATCTCCAAATGAATAATTCCTTCAAGTCTTGTTTAATCCATCTGCAAGCGGCTCCACTCTTCGGTTTGCCATGAAACAAGTGCCCTCTGAGGGCCTAAAGCAGGTCAGTATGTGTGCGCATGTGCCTGAGCTCAGTGTGTGTGTGGTGGGGCAGCTATTTGCTAGTGACCTGAGGCATCTACCCCTGTCCTGGAAGAGGAACAGCACCAAGGCTCAACTGCACTTGCTGTGAGCTTCCACCGTGACAACCTTTGACAAAGGAGGTGTGAGCCACAGCAGTTCAGGGGTTGGACGAGGCACACCTCTGATAATGCTCATTACCTCCCATTTTCTGCCCATCTGCAGAGCTAGATGGGGATTAATTCCCATCTCCTGCAAGTAAGAATAAAGTGGATGCTGAGCCAGAAATCCAGTTTCAATACCATTCACAAAGTAGCTCTTCCATCTTGTGCTGGTTTTGGCTGGGATAGAGTTAATTTTGTTCGTAGTAGCTTGTATGGGGCTACGTTTTGGATTTGTGCTGAAAACAGCCTTGATAATATAGAGATGTTTTCATTACGACTGAGAAGTGCTTACACAGAGTCAAGGACTTTTCAGCTTCTCACGCTCTACCGACTGAGAAGGCTGGAGATGCACAACAAGCTGGGAGGGGGCACAGCCAGGACAACTGACCCAAACTGGCCAAAGGAATATTCCATACCATATGACGTCATGCTCAGTATATAAACCAGGGGAAAGCTGGCCGGGGGGCCGCTGCTCAGGGACTGGCTGGGCATCGGTCTGCGGGTGGTGAGCAATTGTTTTTTGTTTGTTTGTTTTTTTTCATTTGCATCACTTTCTTGGGTTTTATTTCTCTCTCTTTTTGTTATCCTTCTTTTCATTACATATTATTATTATTATTATTTTTGGTAGTATAATATTTTATTTCAATTATTAAACTGCTCTTATCTCAACCCGTAAGTGTTCTCATTTTTACTCTTCTGATTTTCTCTCCCCCATCCCACTGGAGGGGGAGTGAGCGAGCGGCTCTGTGGTGCTTAGCTGCCTGCCAGGTTAAACCACAACACATCTTTTGGAGTATTATATTTAAATAAGAAAGAGGAACCTGAAGAATAGTATTAGCATAACATTACATAGGATGCTTCAAATTTGTAAGTATTATTAAAGAATACTGCGGTGTCAACATGATCCATAGTATAACACCAGTGAATGATGAGAAAGGAGAGGAGAAACAATTTTTATAAAGCACAAGTATCTTTCCACAATGGTAAAAAAGGTTCAGTAGTCACTGCTGCATCTCCTCATGCACATGTTTGTAAACATGACCACAACATCTCTGTGTGGTAACTGCATGCAAGTTTCACAGGTGAGCAAGATTTTGCTCAGCAGGAAAATTCAGATCATGAATACCCTTTAACCATGAAGATTTCCAATACATTGAAAAAAAGAGTAGCAACTGCACAACCGATCCTGCAGTAACCAGCAGCCCTTGAATTGCCTCACCTCTAACCTGTGCATCACATGACTTTGTATTTCATAAAAACATAATCAAAGCCAAGCATTCAGACAATATTATCAGTGTTGCTGAATCCTGCAGTTGCTACCTGCCTCTGCAGATCAGCCTGTAATGATGACAGTTTGTGTGTGTGTCTGTTAATTTAATAGCAGAGGCAATAACACTGTTATAGTGCTCTCAGTACAGGGCAACCTTCTCATCACTGCCCTTAGCCACCACTAAACCCTGCGTAGGGTCTGATGACTTTAGGCTGTAACACTGCAGGATGCTGGGGGCCAAGGAAAGCCAGCAGGCAAAATACTCAGTGCCTCTTTCAGCTCCTAACTTGCAGTATAGCCTTCCTTACATTGCTTTTACCTGGCTACGTCTGCTCTCACAGCTGCTCTGCTGGTCTAGCCGGGGGAAGAAAAGCAAAAGCAAGCTCTGATCCTGCCCATTACCCTACTCTTGGCCATGGAAACAAGTGAAGCTGTGCCTGTCTTCATGCCACCAGCGAAGATGTGGGCAATCTTAACGTAGCCAGACCTAGAGAGGAGAATTTATGGCCCAGCTCCACAAAAGCACCTGCCTTTCAGTGACTCCAGCAGGAAATAACACATCACAAAACCTTTGTCAATTTAGTTTTAAGTCTCCCCTTGTCCCTTGCATAAAAGCACTATAAGCTAAAGCATTAGGTTTCCATCAGATACAAGGTATGGACAAAATTTTGAGGGCAGAAAATTCTAGTGATTTCTTCTGTTCATGACCTTTATCTCCCCACCACATCACTCTTTGCCTTCTACTTTTCGATTCTCTTCAGCGTAGCAGAGAAAACTAGAGAAAATAGTTCCCCTGGCACATGGTGTCCGTCCTTCTCAGCCCCAGCAAGTACCACCAGAGGGACCTTCTGAAACCACAGGTAGCAAAAACTACCCATTCATCACTGGCAGCCTCTGTGCTGCTCTAGAGTACGTTTCCCTTCAAAACCCTGCTGCCAGCCGCACTCTGGTAAGCCGGCAGCTCCCCGGCTGCAGGGGAGGGGGATTTGGGAAAGATATTCCAGGGGACAGCTCAAACGTCATCCTCTCATGTACTTCCATGGGTCTCCTCCCCGGACTCTCCAGACTTCCACTGCTATTTGTACAACCACTTTAAAACACAGTTTGGGGGCTTGGGGAGGGTTCTTGCTATCGTAGCTCGACCTCAGTATGGAAGGTGGGCAAGCAAGGGCCTCAGCCTAGAGTACACTGCTTGCACCTCGTTGGTAAGGGGCGATGCTGCCTCATCCACCCTGGCCAAGTATGCAGAGTTTAGCTGTGTCTGCAGGAACTGCCTTTCAGATTGTTTTCTTAAGTGGATCTGTTAGCATAGTTTAGCTGCCAGCATCGATACAGTAAAGCTCTTCTGTGCTGCCTACCACATAACAGGGGCTGGCAGCCTCCCCAAAACACAGCTGTGCCTGGAGATTTCCTCGCTGGCCGCAGAGCCCATGAGTCAGAGCAGAGGTGGGGAAGAGGCAGCAGCAGCTCCCTGTGCTCCTCTCTCATGGAACAGCCCCCCCTGCATGCATGTCCACCCTGCTCCCCCACTCCTGCCAGGGCTTACTCCACTCTGATTGCAGAGGGGCCCAGGGTTCCCTGCAATGATTTGTTTCTTTTCCTGAACTATTCAGTAATGTTTACAGAACGTAAACCAGTTAGGACATCTTGCCTGGGGACAGACATCAGCAATTCAGAGGTTCAGAGAAAGCAAAGCTAAAGGATGCTGTCACTACAGTACTTCAACGGGGTACCAGTGTCTCTCCCCCCTCCTACCACACATCCAAAATGTGCAACGAAGAAAGCAAGCACCCTGCAGCCTGAACAGAGTGACTACAGTTTATGCTATACTGCCTCATCTGTTCTTTGCACCAGCTGTTCCTGGAAGGAGGTGCCATTGAATTGTTTCTCTTCCTCTGATGCTCTGGAAGAAGGACAGAGGGCATTTTTCTTAATCTTGGCTTTTTAGCAAAGGGAACAGGACTGGCCTGTTTTGTACTGGCACTTGCTACCCTCTCATCCCATGCCCTTCTTGCTGCACAAGCATGGTACAAGACATTACATGCTGAAATAATATTTAGGTTTGCAGCTGGGCTCGTTACTGCTGTAATTTAGAAGGTATAACCAGTCATCGGCATTTCAAAATATATTCAATTTTCAATAAAGAGGCAATTTCTGCAGGGCAATGACCATAAAAGAATGACAGTGTCCCACTGTCATTCTCCCAAGGAGAACGAACAAAGCTGCCAGTCTGTCAAGAATTTGCCTGATATGTCATGCCAGTTTAATTAAGGGAAAAAATTTACTGTAAGAGACAGGAGAGCAAGTCAACTCTCCTACAAAGATGCCACCTTTCCTTTGTGCATTAAAAATAATTTTCCTTTCTTTTGAATTACTGATGCACAAGCAGCTTGTGGCAAATCACTCTCCAGAATTAAACAGATAGCTGAACAATACGAGCCAAATCCATCCTTTACGCATTGGATAAATTTGACTCTAGATGATTTGTGGGTCTTTCAAACCCACCTCAGTGTATCAGCTGAGTATTTCCCCCACATTTTATGCCCTGAAGGTGCTGAGCCAACCCCAACTACAGGCAACTCTCAGCTCTCCGGCGAGCGGCTGTGGTGACCACGCTTTACTCCTCTGCCCCAGGGGCACGGAGCTGCGGCCGACCAGCACTGCCCTTCCCAGCCTTGTGCCTCTGAAGGCACCCCAGCAAGCTGTGCCCCAGAGCCTGCCAGACAACGTCTCCTAGCCAAATCCAGTTTCTTCCACTCCTGCAGTTTCAGTGCAAGAGCAAAAAGCTTTCTCAGTCTTTGGAGAAATGCTTCAATCTGAATGAACTTTTCTATTAGAGGTCTAGTGTCTCAGCACGTCGAGGGATGCAAGGCAGCTCCACAGACGTTGCTTAGACCAGCTAAGAACCTGCATGGTATTACGGCCAAAACAATCTGTTTTCACTGACCTGACCAATGGCTAAATGTACAATAAAAAGGTATTATATTTAAATCCAAATATTTCTCTACAGTTCTGGAAATCTAGATACAGTAGCACCATGTTTGCCTGGGAGAACGAGAAAGTTAAGACTGCTTATAAAATAATAGTCGTGCTGTCTAGAGTACTTGTTTTGTCAAAGATGAGTGAAGTCAGAAGAAACAATAAAACCAGTGCATTTTTCAAGAATGTTGATTTCAGGGGGATAGTTTTCTCCAGTTTAATAATCAAAGATACCACAACACATATAAATAAACTGGGGACTGAGAGCTGCAGTTTTAACCTGGTAATATTCCACAAGGCAAATATATCTAAGTGCATTTATCTCTTCTCAGAGCAGATATGTAAAAGCATTAGCCTCCATCATGCTGTTGTCCGTTATCAGGTCTACATGCAGGCTCAGAAAGACTATGTAGTACATGTATAAATATACATACCCGACTTGGGTACAGTCTCGATATGGCAGCACTGAAAATATGCTACAGAAGGATCTTCTGCTGCTGATAAGGACTATTCTAAAATATAAAAGAAAATAAAAGAAATCAAAGACTAAAATTTAAAAATCCCACCACAATAAGCAAAGCAACAGATGTTACCATTGAGGAATTCATAACCATAAAACTTACATCATGGATGATTTCTCCCTCCTCTTTTTTATCTCACAGGTAGGGTATCACGCTACTGAGTCTTTCCAGAAGTGCTGAAGCCTGTGCCACACATTACACAGTGAATGAGTAGTGGAGTCCCACCCCCTCTACAGGCTTTCTAGGAAGACTATCTTGAATACATTATTTGGAAGCCAGGATAGATGTTTTTCTAGTGAAAGGAGTCTTAGTGAAAGGAGTCCACCCAGAAAGGCAAGGAGCCGTTCTGACAACTCACCACTATGGCTGAAACTAAACAGACAAATCCAGCAGCAACCCAGGTGATACACACCAACAACCACCTGTGATGCACACCACAACTCTGTGGCTGATTTGGAGTCTGCATTTATCAGACAAGAATCTCCAGCTGCTGGTCATGACCTTTCTCTGCTAAACCAAAGGACTCCCTTGATTTTCAGCTTCCTGTTCCTGAAATAGTCTGATTCATGGATGAAGTCAAAGTTTGCTATTATCACAAGCTTTCAGATCCTTTCATTGTTTTCCAGGTTCCTCTTTGAGTCTTCTCAGGTTCTTCCCCATCACCCTTCTTGGTCTCTGGGCAGCATCACTGGCCTCAGCAGTTGCACAGATGGCAGATATAAACACCACTTCTTTCAGTCTTACCTTTAAGATCAGCATCTAGCCCTCATGACCCACCAGCCTCCACGCTCAGTAATCACATCAGCCCTCTTGGTTATGATGTTGCATTGACACTCAGGCATGACTGATCCCACAGCTCCTCGCCCCTTCTCCTCCAGCACCACGTCTATCTCAGTCACTAACTGTCAGAGCTGAATCCCTCTGTAAGCATGGCTTGCCTTCATTCCCTATGGGCAGGTAGCTCAAGATTTGGCTACATGAAAGCATACATTATCTGCCTGCACAAAGCTTATCTCAGAATCCAGGCCACTCTTACAGCAAATGCCTTGTATTTTTAACCAGTCTCCAAATCTCTGCATCATCTGCGTGGCATTAAATCAAATATCTTAGAGCAACCTATCTGTTTTACAGCCACACTATCACCTTTAGCCATCAAGCTCTGACATATCGTTAAGCAACATCAAAACCACCTTGAGGTCAGGACCCACCTTCCATAAAACTGCGTGGACTGCCAATAGCTACATAATKATAGTTTTGAGAGATGCAGACTGGCAAGAAGCAAAGAGAAGCTYGATCAAGATATAAGATACAAAATGCCAATAAATACCTGGTTGTTTATAAATATACTCTCTTTCCTTATTACCTTCAGGACACCAACAATTGTACAATTCTTCCCTCTAAAGTTGGCCAACAGGCTGYATCCCCTCAAATTCCTCTAAGACACGGTGAAGGCAATTTGTGCCATTTTCTAATCTGATTAGTGTTAGAATTTACTGATGTTCTASCTTTCTAAAAATCTCCATTTGTGGTCCAAATGCTAGGACCTACTGCTAGGCTGGTTGTCAGGGCTATTGCACTTCCTTGCTCTGCCCTCCAACACTGATTTTTCTGACGTTGTGTGCCACAGATCTGTATGTGAGGATTTCACCCAAATTTTTCAGCCTTTGTCCTACACTGGTCAAAGTTGGACAACAAACCCTAGCAAGCTATTTTGCTCTTTACTGTCCGAAAACCACCGTATGCACCTATAAATCTCATACCAGTTACGCTGTTATTAAAACACTTTTTCCTTACGGGACCAGCTTAGTCATCGTTCTTGGAGAACATTTAGATCCCCAAGAGAGCTGCTGCATGTAATGCTTGGAAAAATGCAAAATGGTTAATTTTCCTTCTCCTGRATCATTCTGTTATAGCAATCCCATTTTCTTCCTTAAAAGCATGTTTAAAAGCAAAGTGGTATTTACCCTTTAATAAAGGAGGGTTTCTAATAATAAAAATGCTTACAGCATTAGAAGTTCTCCTGCAGCAGATAAAGTAGGATTTCATTGTTTGTCTGAAAGCTATAATACCCCTTACCTATGGTAGATATCTCAGATCCTATAAGATGGTCCCATGGTGCAGCAGTAAGTTATAGAGCAGCGGGGAATCATTTTTCACATTTGAGAAAGGCAATCCACAAGCAAAAAAACCTGGCATATGATTAATTTTGTGCTTGCCACTGCTTATTGCTGAATGGTTGCTACTCACAACAGCTTGCTTGTTCACTGGAAGCCTTGTTTGCTGATGTATGAAACTTGGCACAGATTGAGGCTGACATCAGAAAGCATCTTTGAATTCGGAAAACCACGGTACCCACTAAGCGTATTCCCCCCACTCCCTCTGGTTGCTTCTGGAAATACAGCTCTTCCACCAACGCCCTACACCTCCCTAAAAAAACCCCTAACTCTTAATACTTAAAGAAAAACAAACTGGTGCTTCCATGTCCACAAGCAGAGACAACAGTGGGAAGTTAGCACAGAAAACTTGCTGTGTGTATCAGAAGGAATCAGACCAGAAATGAAATAAAAAGCACAAGCCCAGCCTCTATTTTTTTCGGGTTTCCTTCCCTTGGGACCCAAGTATTGCCTCTCTTTCCATTAACCGGGGGACCCTCTTTACATAAAGATCTCCCAGGCAGAGCAGGAGAGGAGCCCACGGCCTCCACTGCCAGGATGCCCCAGAACCTCGACTGCTGAGCTGCTGGAGGGGGCTGGTGCAAAACAGCCTTAGGAGCTGGACTGGAAGAAAAGTAGGGAAGGCAGTGGTCAGAAGCTCATTATGGAGGGATAAAATGGCATTTCCTTTAGAGGTCTGATGAYATGCATGGAAAACAAAAAAATTCTGAGGGTCTGCAATGGTTTGCTGGAGCAGAAAGTCCAGAAACTTGTCACAAAGTATGCTTTGGAGAAGAAAGTGTGGTGGAAGCCCGTTGCTGTTCCCAAAAATCGAATTATTGTTTATGGGAGAAAAGCCTTTTCCCGGATTTCAACTCTTCAACAAAGGGCGTCTACGATCCTGCACAGCTCTGAATAAGCTCCGACATCAGAAGCAGCTTGAGTCAGAGTGGGTTTACGTGCCCTGATTGCCACTGTGCCACCTAGACATGTTTAAAATTACTTCATGAAAAGGTTTTCACTCTCTAATTCTCACATTTCACCAAGAAGTTGTACTAATTACTATGGTTCAGAGCAACCATTATTTTGCAAGAGAGCTCTGACAATGTGCAACTGAGACTGTAAAAGCTAATCTTCCAATTTCTTTAATGAGGTGTATGCTATGAAACTACAAAAACTTACTGCGCACAAGGCTCTCAAAAGAATCAGTAATTCACTTGACTTGAAGAAGAATAATGTCTGTTTTCTTTAGCGTCTGTCTAGGTTTGATTGYGTTGCACCAAAAGGCTGCGATGAGGCAATGTGATACATCATATGTATCATATACATGCAGAATACTGTAGCCTCTCTTCTCATACCTGATTGATGATATTTGACTAGAAGGGTTTTGCTGCCCTGCATGCAAAGGTGAACACACAAATCATGGATGCTATCTGGGTAGCAGCCATCATTTTGGAGTCTCCCAGGTTCAAGTTGGGGCTATTGGAAGGTGGCTGAGAGTAATTATGAACTGTGAGGATGCTTCGAATAGTCAACCTCTTTGAGTGCATGTGTGTACATTTCCACAATTAAAAGGGCAGCAAAAGAGACCTTTCATAGCCTATGGGTGGTGTTTGGCCTTGGCTTAGATCTGTATACCAAAAAAAAAATTGAGAAAGCAATGGCATGTGGGAGAGAGGAGCACTGTTTGACTGCTTTTATATCTGCTATATAGGATGACTCTAGAAATGTTCTTGTCCCATTCCCACCGTGAATTGTTTGTTCAGCTGGCTCAGGTTGCTGTTTTGGTGGCCTGTTTCTGCTAGACAGGAAATCTTCTGCTTCACAGTTTATGGAAGATACCACCAATAAACCTGCTGAGTAAAGTGGGTGAAACCACACGCTGGTGGCTACCTGTGCTAATTTGTATGTTAGGGTTGACTTGTCTTTGTCTTTTAACGGGCAAATTTATTTCGTGCTATTTTACAACACTGCTTTGATTCTACAGTCTAGGAAACCTAATTTTCCAGCTCCTTTAATAAGCCATGTCCTACAAATTCAAAAAACTGGTTTAACCACTGCACAGAACCATCAACAGGAAGCTTTACAAGGACTAGCTGATAAGCTGAGGTCTGTGTATAGGTGGTTTTTCTCTGTGCTAAATAACTGAACTCTTATTTTAACCACAGCCGGTCCTGCCTTGCCGCTGGACTGTCGAAGGCTGGGACTCAGAGCACCGTCGCTCAGCGCATGCCATCCCTGGGGCTGAGGGGGGAAGGGCTCTCAGTGCCGCAGGACAAGAGAGTACATCAACCTGTACATCACTTTACAGGTTGAGAGCCACAAACTCCCCAAAAGGGCAGTGACCAGAGAGAGGAGTCCTGAGCTACCATCCACACTGCAGTTTTCTTTGCTGTGACACTCACAGTCACAAGCCAGTGAAACAATTACTGAAAGCACTAGCTGTTTTAAAGCCCAGCTATCAAATTCACCACTCAAAAATATATTCTGTGTAGATGTTTTCAAAGCTGGGTTCCTCAACTTAAGTGAAAGGCTGACATGCTGCGACAGAAGGGTCAGTGTTTTTGGAGAGAACTTAAGAGAGCCCGACTCCAGCCTGGCTCAGCGCCTGCATCCTGCACGATCACGCAGGAGCTGCCTGGGACAAGGTCCCGGGCACGGGAAGGAGCCCAGGAGGGTCTTCTATCCATTGCAATACCTGTGCTCCTCTGTGTCACAGGGAACYGGGGAGGACACCAGCTTTAAAGGTCTTAAGGTACTCAGAAACTGCTGATTTTACGATGAACACATAAAGCAGATTCACCTGAATTTCCAGAGGTCCTTTTCATCCAGAATGCCTATTAACTTCAGTGACTGCAACAGCATCCAGACCTCTCAGAAAAACAGGGTATGCGCTCAGCTTACTTACTGCTAGAGTTAGATGGCCTTAGGGGTGACACAAAGTGTTGACTTTGCATTTTATTTTTAGCTAATATTGCTGTGGCTCTTTGTCCATAGAACAAAAAGCATTTTCAAAACTGGGTATCTTATTCTTATTGTATCTGTGCTCTAGATAAAGGGATCTTTATTATGGTTATGGAAATATTCTGGAAAACCGTGTCTGCTGATAAAGATAAGAAGCCAGCTGAATAACAGAAGCTTACTCACTGTTTTCTTAGCAAGAAAAATATTCATTTATATTATCAGACATAATGGCTGATATATAAACTAAGATAAAATGCTAGGAAATATCCTATAAATACTTTTTTCAACAGATGGAGAAAAGAGTTCACAAACCAAATATTTATTCATTTTTTCGCAGGTAATATTTCTATCAATTTTATGGATGTATTTTATATATGTGTCTCAGAAATTACTCGTTCTCTGTGGAATTTGCATAATACTTTATGAATAAGTATTTTTTGCTATAAGAAATTCCCAGAGTGTACACATATTTATGTACAAAACAGACTAAAATTAGAGGGCTGCTTTTCAGCGTTTGATTCCACATGTATTTGTTATAAAGACAATAACCAGCTGCTAGTCAGACAATAGTTAAGTCAACAGTTCTGCATGCATCTGTTTGCTACAAAAGCTGTTTCTAAAAAGCCGTCGTCTCTCAGAGCCACCTTCTGCAATTTTCATGCTGATTACTACCTTTCACTTCATTTAATTGTACGTGTGAGAATAAACGCGAGGAAAATTTTGCTTGAGCCAAGCAACACCTACCAGAATTCAATTCATAAAACCTGCAGTTCAATTTAATGTCAGAATTTCTATTGATCTGGAGCCACGTTTGATGGAAACCACAGGCTACGTGCACAAATCGGTCCACAGGAACGTACGTGGTTCTTGCCCACGGCAGTTGTATGAGAACAGGTATGTGCAAGGGTCAACTCTCAGTGGGATGGTTTAGTCTATATGCAACATGTTCAGGTAGTCTATTTAAAGACTAATAGACTAATAGGCCAAGTTTGGAAGGACAAGAATAAAATCACGGAGGTATGTGGAGAATTTGTCTTGGGAAAAAAAACAAAGGGCAGGTGTCTTCTTCATAAGCAGGGAAGAGCTAGTTTCACTTCTGAGCTGGATGATACTGCAATAAAGAACCTATTTTGCTGATGGGGACATCACGACAGGCACCGTGTCTTTGCAGTAAGGCATGTCCCTGCCGACCGCTGCCGTATAGGTCCCACCAGTGCCTATGGCTGCAATCCAGGCAGTGCACGCCCCAGCTCGGGGTGTGCCGTGGCCGCAGCTGCACCCCGCACACAGCCCCCAGGAGACCCTCCGCCTGTGTCTGCCCGGAAAACGAGGATCCCACTCCCCACCTTGCCACAACCATCCCCAGCTGCGCCTTTACCAACCAGCACTTTGCATCCCGGAGGACACAACGGTGCGATCGGAATCTGTCACGTTTGTAATTTATCTTGTAAGACTCRGGATAATCTTAATACCATTCCCTGAAGCTGTTTTCTTGAGTCACTTGTCCGGTAAGCCTCCCGCCACAGACAGCCCTGACAACCCAGCTAGCTTGATGCCTACCCTTATACCCTCTAATAGATGGTGAAATGTCATTCAGCCACTGCTGAACTTGTTCCGGGCAGGCTCAGCCACGCGCCCCTCTCACACTTAGCACCTGGCACTACCCTCAAAGAAATGCAACTAGATTATGCCTAGTTTATTCCGCCTGATTTTCATTTTACGCAAGTTATTTGTATTATGGAGACACGGGTCTTAAAAATCCATGGGCTAGCACTTCCATCGACTCATACTTCACCCGAGGAAGGAGCATGCACTGCAGCCTGCACCTTCACGGACTATTTTAAAGCCCATTACTATACATTCAGTTAAGTGGCAATGGCACACTGTGTTCTTGCATGGGGATGCTGACCCTGCCCCTTCCCTTGCCCCCCGTGGATTGCCTTTGCAGAAGCAGCCTTTGCATGCACAGTACCTGCCGTTTCTGGTATCGTGTTGCCGCATGTTCTTGATAAAATGAACCTTCTTGAAGTTCTTTGGTCTGGGTGATCCTGAGAGTGTCCGACATCTGAAAAATAAATCAGTTGAGGGGGGGAAAAAAGGAAAAAAATAGAAGTACTCAGTTCCCTGCTGTACAGCCAAGAAGTCTACACAAAGGCAGGAAGGAAAGACGAGACAAATGATTCAAGTCACCCTGTGTTAGGAATCAGCAAGAACAATATAGACAATAAGTCTGGAAATGTGACAGCTCAAATAAAAAAAAATATTTAAAATAATAATAAGAAAAGGCACCACCACCCCGCCCTTCACGCAAAAAAAACCACATCATAAAAAAATCTCAGCAAAATAAAACTTCCTGTAATCTGCCGTGACAGCTTAGCCCAAGCTTTCAGAGGAAAAAGAAATTAAACTAAAGCAAAACCTGGTAAATATGCAATCTTCCCACTCACACCAACACCCACACTTTTGTATCCTCCTCAGCTATTGATAAAGGATCTATTGAGGAAAGTTCTTTCTGGTTTTAATTTTAGAAAGATTCAAAATCTCTCATTTGCAAAGATAACTCCTATTTGCTTTTAACTCTAAATATTACTTTTCMCATTCCTGACAGCATACAAAACCACTAAAAATAAAATAAATTACTTCAGGGGGAAAAAAAAAAATCATTCTTCAAAACATTAATCCTTAAATCCGTTTTACATCTGAACGCACATTTTAAATTGCAGTTAGAGAAAGAAATTGCCAGAGGGAGGAGAGATGAGACAAACAGCAATATCCCCCTCCGCTTCCAGCCTTGCTTTTTTTAATCAGCTGAAACCACAGCGCCATGTGAAAGCTTTCTCTGTTTCAATCTCAGTGCTGATTTGTTGCAAGGCACGGCACGATGCGCAGGCACCGGAGATAACTCCTTGCGCTCACTGCGTGGCCAGGGCTGCTGGACCGCAGCCGCCGCATCCTCTGTGGGAGCTAAGGGACAAGCATCCTCCGCCGGCACACGGGACCAGCACAGTCCCTCTGCGTTGAGCCTCCCTATCCTACTTTTCCCATCCTCTCTTATGCACAGGCAGAGTTCAGCAGCTTCCCAACCCCGAGAGGTCCTTTTCGTTTGGACTGAAACCACAGACTGCCAGTCCCTGTTGCTGTACCCAAATGCCATCACGCTGCATGGGCACACCCCGAGGAGGGGGACCCCATCACTTTGCCATTTCTGCCTTCCTCCTGTTAGTAAAATCCTTGAGATTCCCTCACCCTGTTCGCAGCTAGCCTTGTTAGCTTCTTCACAGGAAAATACCACCAAGAGAGAGGTTCTACCACCAATTCTGCAAATTAGCAAGTAAAAATACTACCTCGCAAACCATACTTTGTCTACACCTTTTGCCAATTACACGTTTGAATAATTTATGAGAACACTTCATAAAATGCTGGTAAGCATTCAATGGTAAGCTTTGTAAAAATAATCAAGCCTTGGTAACAGGCCAGTTGGTCCAGCCTCTGCTATTATGTCTTTGCTTCGTGGTGGGGAGAGACAACCAGTCTGCATGTGGATAAACAAGGCTATAGGCTAAACACCGATATAAACCAGCTGAATTGCACGTCCTAAGATAAAGAGACATTCAAAATCAAGCTGCCGCCTTGCTGAACAGCTGACCTGGAAGCATACCACGCACTGGTCAGGTCACTGATCAGCCCGTTTCTGAACTGTTAAGCAGTTGCTCCATTTTCCATCACCCCAGAGGACTGTATAGTGACTAATTACTGTGGTCCCCAGAGAAGCTGTGGCCTCCTGGATGCAGAAATAAAACCGTGCTGAAGCTGCTGATACAAACAAGGGTGGGGACAGATTTGTTAGTGAGGTAGCAGCCACAAACCTACTAGCCAACACACAAAGACAGTAATACTGGTTACCGAAGTAAGATTGCGTGTGCTGAGAGAACAAACAATAAAAATCCATAAAAAATAAGAATACTAAAAATACTAGCCTTCAAAAGCTTGCTTTATAAAACCAGTTGTACTTACTTTTTAAAGGTACTACATTAGAGACTAGTCATTCCTGTTAGTGACAACTAAACTTCTCTATTAATCAAATCTGTCTTTTTATTTCCTGACATTTTATTTAAATACTGACTTTTTATTTAATAACCTAAAGCCAGGGAACGTGTAATTCATGTCACCTACCACCTTGCAGGGTGTGTGAGGTTTCACTTTACCCACTATGAAGAACATCTTAATGTGAACACCTAGCTACTTTCCAACATGTGCAGGGACAGCAAGTCTACCCATGCATGTGCCTTACAGACAAGTAACCAGAGAGAGTGTAAATAAAATGACCTCCGCAGTGGGGCATTTTCCTCGATGTCCTCCAGAGTCTCCAGAGAAGATCGCTGGGAGATCAGCCGACGTCTGCAGAGAAAACAGAACGCAAAAGATCACCGTGGGTTAGACAGCATGAGAAAGTCCTCAGAGCTGTTATTTAGTAAAACTCACAAGCTGCCGTTCACTGGCCGAGCCGTACCTTTGGATATTCATCAACTTTGTTGTGTTCTGCTTACCTTACTAAATSAATTTGATACCAACCAGAAGCAAACTTACTCCATACACGCTTCTGTAGCAAAACAGAAGTTGAAACTTCCCAACAGCTCCTCCTCAGTTTGTGCTTTCAGGTTTCCCTTCCTTCAAGGGTTTAACACCCACCTAACACCAGTCCCACTTTTGCTGTGTCATAGCTTGCAATGCTACAAGTACAGTTCTTGGATAAAATAATGCAGACATAGATCTACAGAGACCGCCTTCATTCACCCTGCCACAGGGGACACTTCTCTTTGCCCCTTGCCCTTTTTACCTTTAATAAATGCTACTCGTTCCTCAGTGATGTCCATCTCATCACTCCTGTGAGGAGTGACTGAAGAGAAATGAAAGGTGATGAAGCCGGCAGCACTGGGCGCAAACCAGCAGTTTAAAAGGGAGCTCTGACCATCCCTCTGAGCAGCACAGATGAGTGTAGCCCTGTTTTAAACCAGTTTTCTACGGCTGAGTCAGATCCCTCCTCCACCTTCAGTGAAATGAAGTAAGGAAACGTTAGCATTTCAAGTTTTCCGACTGTCCTAGCGGGCAGGGAAGAAGCTCCGGTACAGGCTTGGTTTTAGCAGCAATTGCTGCTGCACGACCTCCAAACACTCTGTGGTGGGTCGACCCTGGCTGGACTCCAGGTGCCCACCAAAGCCGCTCTATCACTCCCCTCCTCAGCTGGACAGGGGAGAGAAAATACAACGAAAGGCTCGTGGGGCGAGATAAGGGCAGGGAGAGATCACTCAGCAATTACCGTCATGGAAAACGGCAGCACAAAACAAGGAGCTGCACCCAGTCCTCCAAAAAACACCGTAAATACAAAAAATAAATGTGTAAGACACAGCCCGCCTGCAGGCACATAATGAAAAATTAAGCTGGCAATCATCAGAACGACCCTGTCGGTGGGTGTCAAGCAGCTGCAACAGCCACGGAGCGAAGGCGCCGTGCCGCAGCACCCGGCTAGCACGGGGACGGTCAGCGCCCATCGCTCCTAGGGGCCACTGCTGAGGTGTACAGTACCTCGCCAGTCATTTTGTGAGTGTGAACTTAAATGATAAAAGTCCTCACAGACTACCACTATTTTTTCCCAATTACCTTAATATCCTTCCCACTGAGCTGCCTTACTCCCTCGATCTGCATGTAGAGAGTTTCCAGAATCTCAATGTGTTATGAGCACCCCTGTACTTGGAAGGGTGCTCATTTATTCCTGGGCTGTATTTTCACAATAAATTGTTTTCTCTGATGCCAGTGTAAGCAGTTTCTAATCCTTCTTGCAATTTGCTAGTCCTGCCAGTTGTGCTGCTACAACTGCTCCTGCAGCCATGCTGCAAATCTGATTACCGAAATGCTTTTCAATTCAAAATAACCCTGAGGTTCAGTGGTTCAGTTTACTACTAGTTCAAACACCAGATTTCTATCACTAAACCCCAGACAACACATTTCAGGACAGTTTGAATGTGTATGTGGCTTCTCCTGTACTCAGAAAATAATAAAAAAAAAAAAAACTCAAACAATTTATAGAGCAACTAAGTGTGAAACATAATCCTCCTAGGAAAATATGTAAACCTAAATCCCCTCCAGATTTGTCTAAATGAGAATTTTAAAAGATTTGGTACATGATAGGATACATCTTCAAAATATTAAGAAAAAATAAAGTCTGCATTTTGGGGTGTGCTGAATTTGCTGGCATAGACAAGGAAGAAGAGACCAAATATCTGTCTCTTGCGCCCATGGGTGCTCCCTTGGCTCCATCCACAGTCAGAGGACAGAGAGATGTTCTCACAGGGAGAAATTCAGATCAGCAGGAGTTCTCCCTCCATTTTCAATTACATTGGTCCATAAACAAAAGTTGGAAGTTTCAGCTACCAGCATCACTGATGTAGCAGATGATAGCTGTTGCTTTTTAATACCTCTTTATATGTTAATCGCTTAATAACACACTTAAATGATGGCACCCTCCCATCTTGAGGTGTTACAACACCAAAAGCACACTTTGCGTGTTGCTAGTCAAAGTGAGATAAACAACAGTATAACCTTGCCACCTTCTTTGCATTAAATTTATCAAACTAGTCACACAGTGTTTTCCCTTCCTGCCTGTTAGATGCTGTAAGGCGCTTGTACAACACTAGATGCATATTCCAGCCACCACCGCAACCCTCCTCCAAGCCCCTACTCGCCCAGTGACCCACCATCCTTCACTTCATTGCCAATGGCCTGGCGGAGATGGGTTTGAAGACTGCACATCCTACATTTGCATCTGTTATTAAGGCAGATGCATTGACTGGCAGAAATTCACACAACCGCATTTCATCAGCTCCAGGGCAGCTTTAAACGCTGGCCATCCAGTTGCCTGCTGACTGTTCAGATTTCTCAGGCATCCCTTGCTGGTCACAACTTCTTAATCCCCGCACCAGGGATGCTGCCTCCTGGTTTTTGCTCGCTAACCTTGAATGCAACACAAGTGGGATGGGAATCGCTGCCACCCCTCTTGGCACAAAAGAGCTTACAGTGATTTTCACCGGTAGTGACTCTGCAGTATTTTGGGGACCTAACATGGCAAGTGGGTCTGCACAAAAAATGGGGTGGGGGAAGCTCTTTGCTCAGCCAAGCTTGGGAGAAGAGCACTGATACCTGAGCTCCCTCTGAACTGGTGTGAATGTAAGCATGACTCTGGATAAATTCATCCAGGAAGGAACGAAGGAAGAAAGCAGATGAACCCCCCCAAATCACCAGCAATGAAGCAGTATGGGTCACACAGAAGCCTGCAGTGATATAAACGGGGGCTGCCCCAGCCCAATCCCTCCCTCTGTGCCGGCATCGGTAGCAGTGAGAGCAGGGACACCCAGTACAGCACCCAACGCAGCTGAAAACTGCCACATTTTTCACCTCTTCCCAAAATCATTAGTTTTCATCGGTTCAGCTCCGTGTACAACCACAGGAGCACTGGTGAGACAGATCTGCAGCAGCTCTGCTTAAATCAGTTCATACTGCCCGGGAGCTGCACCCTCTTTTCACTGAAGAAGCTCAGCCGCAATGAAGTATGTGCAATTATTCCACTTTATCTTAAATCTTTATTTCGAGGCCTAATTAAGATGACCTGAATACCAATATTTATAAGTTTTCCACAGCTGGATATTATAGCAGAAATGCCAACTAATGAACCTACCTGCTGTGAACCAAGTCACATCCTGTGCCACACACATAGGAAAAAAAAATTTTGGAAAAGCAAAGCTTTTGAAAGGGTGTTCCAGGGAATACAAGCAAAACCAGTTTTTCATTGTCTTCATTAAAAATTAACCACTTCAACTGGTATTTAATATTTAAATTAATTTATCGTCTTTCTTTCTGCAGGCAAGCAGTCAGGGCTTGTCTATACAACTTCTAAAAGGGTTATTTTTCAAAAATTGATTAATGTGCTATAGCAGCTGGTGTAGGTAGACACTTGCACTGAAATAACCCAAACTGTTTTATATCACACATCATCATCATTCTGATGTAAAGCTGTGTTGATACCTATTTTATAATAAAAAACATTCTATTTCAATAATAATTAGGGAAAATCCTTCTATTGTTAAGGAAGAATATCTATATGCAGACCAAAACAAAATAGCACTGTGTGACTCATACAGGATTCAGGCTTTGGGTTAAGTCTTTAGGCAGATGCATTTTCAATATAAAATGCTTTAAAACTTGTGCAGAGTAAATGTCAGCCAGCTAAGACACACTAAAATACAATTGCCCTTAATAACAAAATTAAAGATGTTTCAGTAAAAATGTTAATTTCTCCTGGTTCACGGAAAGCCTTAAAAAAATTCCTCCTAGTTTAACTACCACATCCTAGGTACACCAAACTCACTCCTCTCTCCCCACACCCCCAAGCACACAGAAGAAAGCAGTTTAGCTCTGGAAAGATGACGACCTCCTAGTTCTAACGATCAGCCTCTGTATGACATTGTTGGTCACAGTCTCATGCAACCTAGGGATTTTTTTTTTGTTTTAAAATCATGTAATACCCCTTTCCCTTAAACACCTATCTAAAATATTTTTTTCTGTTTCCTCCCTGTTCCCTGTGCAACTGTTACATGAGCCCAGAAATAACCAATCCCATACAATCAAATTCCAAGCCCAGTCCAAGGAAAGAGACTAAAGCCATTTTAAATGAGACTAAAAACATTTTAAATGGCTGTTTTCTAAGATATTCATGACCTTGTTTGCATACTGGATTTATCTTTGACAAGCTGTCTGAATCTCTGTGGAAGTTTCTTAAAATCTAAAATGTTGTCTCCAATTCCCCTCTCCAAAGTCAGATTAATATGTGGCTCAGTTGCAAAAATGAAATAAAATACAAGGGCAAAAAAAGAAAAAAAATACAAGGACAACTAAAATAAAGCAGGTCCATAACCAAAATAGCAAATAGCCAAAGTGAGTAGACTGCAAAAAGATTCACTGTAACCAACCCATCAATCGGTGGAAAATTATCTTCACTGTCAATTGCTGCAAAATACTCAGCTCAATTATGTTAAACATACAAAATCTTAAGCCCCATAGACAGGAGGTGATAAAAAAATGGAGCTGCAATCAGAGCACTGGATAAATTCATCCAGGAAGGAAGGAAGGAAGCCGATGATAATTCAAGAGATAAGGAAAAATAAATCCATGTGTAATGACTTTCTAGCACAGCTACAAAACCAGGAAGAAAAAGCTGCATTTTAAATACGCCTAATTTTTGTGAAAGTTGTGGGTGTAGATCCCCCCTGCTTCTGTTAAGATTACAAACCTACAACAGCTAGCGTGGGTGTAGCGTGGGTGCCGCTGTCTCCCAGAACAAAAGCATCTCTTAGGACAAGCTTCTCCACTTTGGGACAACTGAATCCCTTCAGAGATGCAATGATGATGGGACACACAAGTGCTAGTCATCTGAACATCTGCCAACTGCGTTAACACTGATGGGAGAACTTGGGAGGGCAAAGACGTTTCAGCAGCTGAAGACTGTTGGTAGTTCACATGCGCGCTGGGTCACCTTCTCCCTTCAGCTGGCCAGGGAAAATGAACGTGCGTAAACGAGATCCATGGGGCAAGAAACGTCAGGGCTATTACCTTCTGGTCACAACCTCGTTTCTAATATTGTGGCTTGGGAGCACCAGAAAAGCACAAGACTGCTTGGCACTTGGAAAATGTTGAATTCCTTATTTTCACTGTGCCTTCATCACACAAGATGTATCCTACGCGCAGAAAGGCTACCCCAGATATGTACACAAGGGGAGTGGAAAGAAAGTCATTATGAAACTTGCAGTGATGAGGAATGGGATCAGGATACCTGAAAGGATACCTCAGGGCCTGCCTAGAGGTGTAAGTGGAAGGTTTCCCTCTGCCATCCATTCACCCTTCTGAAAGGTGCCAGCTCTGGTCTCAAAGAGGAGCTCTTGCCCAAAAGCCAGCCTACTGTTGCCCAAAAGTCAACCTAGTCCTTTGCAAACACTCCCTGGGGAGTTACCAAAACATGCTCTGGACGTGCAGCTCCCATAGGTCAAACCAGGCAAAGCATCACCTTGATCCTACCTCTATGGGAACAGCAACCCTAGGGTTGCCTTTTCATTGTGCTTCGTATTGTTCCCTCCAGCACCAAAATGGCTTGAACAGTGAAAGGAAAACAAGGAGAGTATTCAATGAGATCTAAGATCAGGCTTCTATGTGCTAGAATGGAAAAAAAAAGATTAAAAGTAAATATATATCTTATATATTACAAGTCAATATACATATATAAAAAAMCACAGTTCTGGTCTATAGTCCACAACAAACCCTGGCTGTTCAGTATTCTGGTTCCTTCAGCACATGCTGGCCACAAACGTATCTTCCAAGCAACTCTGAGTTTCGAGTAAGGTACATTTACCATTCTCCCCCCTAAGTCCTTTGGAGTTAGATTTGGGTATAAACAGAAACGCAGCTGCCGGCTCTCTCCGGGGCCAGGGGAGCAGGTAGTCAGCAGAGGGCAATGCCCTGTCCCCAGCAGCCCCAGCCCCTTCGTCACCCTGGGGAAACCTAAAAGCCACTTCTCTCCGACTCCTCCTCAGCCTGCYGGCTGAACGCCTCTGCCCAAACTCCCAGGCTAAGCTGCCGTCAATTAATACACTCTTCTGAAATATTACACAAGACATCAGCTGTGTACGAATCCCCATTCATTTCCTGACCCCTGACTCCATGACCCAGCATGAACCCAGATGAAAGACCCGCTAATGAGTCACCTCTCGCCCTCCCTCTGAAGTTTTTACTGGGATTCTTACGTCCCAGCTCATTTTCTTCCTATCTTTTGCCAATATCACAGGAAGACAAACACAGGAAAAACAAACCCTGAGACTATTAAAAATTATTAAGGGAAACAGAGTTTCCAGGAGCTACCCAAACCGATATAAAGCAGTATTTAATTGTGTGCTATCATAATTACGCAGCAGAGCCATTCTCTACAAAGAACATCAAACTCCATTTAGAACTTCCAAGCTGTGCAGCGTATTGGCAAGGCTGCACACAACGGGAGTTAAAAGCATCTGGCACACGCTGAAAATGGGTTATTTTGTTAATTCAGCAGCCCAACCCAAACACAGAGAGAATATACCAAGAGACCTCCATTTAGCTGTCACCTACGTGCAAGGCAGGATGCAAACGTGGTTTAAAGACCACAGCCTTCTGCAGTGGGCTGTGAAGGAAAGTCTCCGACGCAGAAATCCTGAGCTAGCAGGACCCCCAGCAACCTGCTCCTCTTGGGATACGTACTGCAAGGAGAGAGACCTTGAAACCCTAAGCTAGTGATAATTAGGAGAATAATACCATGCCAAATGCCTCTTCGGTCTCCATCAACCCTTCCAGGGTAAGCAGGAAGATGGGCAGAAAACAAGGGGATGAGGGGAGAGCTACAGCATGAACATGCCTCCATGCCAGGCTCCTCCCAAACCAGATGTCCCCCCTGCACTGAGTACTCTACCTATATTGCCATCCAACTCCTTCTCCAAGCCTCATGCTCCCACAATACCCAAGGCAGAGGCTTCAAAATACACAGCACTTAAACTGCTGCCTGCTGACCTGTCTGCACGTAACATCTCAGTGTAAAAAATACCTACACTGCCATCCCAAAGGTAGGATTCTTTTTTGTGTACAAATCATACTCATGTCAAATACAGAGTACAAAAAGAAAGAAGAAAGAAAGAATGAAGGAAATCAACATGACAATACTGAAGTATCCCGCTGACCTTTCATAGTGTGGCAATGCAACACAACGCTCTGTTCACAAATTATTATGTAGCTTTACACACGTGATCCTTCAAATGGCCCACAAAATTCTAGCACAGCTCTGTCCCCATGTCCCAGAGGGATCATCTGGGTCTGGTTATATCAAATATAAAATCAGGAGTACCAGCACTATGAAGAGACAGGGGACTTAGACTAGCATTGCTGAGAAGCAAGCTGTTCACTGACAAAGCATTTTTATAGTGTGAATGTGTATATGCATGTGTGCAGAAAAACAGAAGGTACAGTAGAACTGGTTTTKGGGGTTTTTTTTAGCATCTTGCACAATTCAACTTGATATATTAATTATTAGTCTTGTTAGAAGACATGATTCTGGGAGGAAAAGCATTCAAAATTAGGCACTACTGAAGGAAAAAAAAACAGGGTCAAGTCTAGGGAGAATGGAAGAGCAATCACCACTTGTCGTTGATTCTGGGGGCCCTTTCATTTTCACCTTCCCCAGCTGGATTCCCAATTCACCAAAGATGGATCTCGATGGCTTGAAACCTGCCATCTTCCCTCTGGAGACAGCTGCCTCTGCACCCAATCCTCCTACTGTTGGCTCTCCCCAAGCCATAACGAGGAGCTAGAGCTGCAATTCAGTAAGATTCATTTAAAGACAGCAGAGTTCTCACAGATCCTGAAGCACCTAAAATCTACATCCTCTATTATCTGTAACCAGTGATTTACAGATTCACTGTCTTCACTTTACTGACTCTGCAGCAACGTGATAGCTTTCAGAAGGTTTGTGCGCAGTGATTTATTTAGAGTATGCCCGAACACTGCCACAGCTATATTTTTCAGAACAGCCATTACCTCAAACCTAACACATATTATCATGGTAAGACATCAATGGGCACCAGCTTAATTAAAGACGTTCAAAACTAGCAAAGGAGCAAACAACAAGATTAATCATCTGTCCTTCTGAAAACAAGGATGCTTGCCAAAGCAGATACAATAGCACTGTAAAGAACATACAAATTCTCCATCTTTAAGTCCTTTTTCTACAGTAAAACCCACACCATAATAGCCTTTGTCTGACCAACATTAATCTAACAGATTCTTCATGTGGGTTTCTGCCTGACAAACTCCGTGCATTGTAAATTGATGAATATTTAGGTCTGTCCACAAGCAACGTTGCTCCTTAAAAGTCACATCCTAAGGATACCTATTCCTAAGAAAAGAGACGAAGAATCAACACTTAAACCAAGGACACTACTTGAATAAGCCACACTGCAAGAGCTGTTTTTAAAGTATCAAATGCCATAATGTTGTATTTCAGAGCAGCCAAAGTTCTGGAATTAACTAAGAAACTCACTTGCAAGTCAAGGCTATATGCAGTGGATACCATAACGCAGAGAAACACATATATGCACTACTAATTCATCTGAAAAAAAGACTTTAATTCTAGCCTGCATACATAACTATGCAATTAAAACTGCTGCCTTTTCCTGTTTGTTTTCCTTTTTTTCGTTTGTGGTATGTCTTAGGTTACCTACAGCCCAACCTCATATCCCTGTCTTGCCTCCAGATGCACATGTGCTATCTGGGAAAACATACTCTGCAATCCCACATCTTAACATTACACTTAGAAGAGATCTGAACAGGCACTTAAATAAATTCCATTGCTAAACAAATCACAGAATCATAGAACAGTTTGGGTTGGAAAGGACCTTTAAAGGTCATCTAGTCCAACCCCCTGCCATGGCAGGGACATCTTCAACTAGATCAGGTTGCTCAGAGCCCCGTCCAACCTGACCTTGAATGTTTCCAGGGATGGGGCATCTACCACCTCTCCAGGCAACATGTTCTGGGGTCTCRCCACCCTCATTGTAAAAAATGTCTTCCTTATATCTAGTCTGAATCTACCCTCTTTTAGTTTAAAACCACTTCCCCTTGTCCTGTCACAACAGGCCCTGCTAAAAAGTTCGTCGCTATCTTTCTTAGAAGCCCCCTTTAAGTACTGAAAGGCCACAATAAAGTCTCCCTGAAGCCTTCTCCATGCTGAACAACCCCAACACTCTCAGCCTTTCTTCATAGGAGATCCATTCCATCCCCCTGATCATTTTTGTGACCCTCCTCTGGACCTGCTCCAACAGGTCCATGTCTGTCTTGTGCTGTGAAATGTATCCTAGACACTGTGAATTGCCTGGATAAAGTTCTTTTGATGGAAAAAAGGAAGTCCCCTATGTGAGCAGGACATGAAGACCAAACTGAACAAGCAAAAGCTAGCATGAGGCATTTCATGCATGAGATATGAATGCTGGCACAGGTGGTGGCAATCAGAGTGTTTACTGGTGCATACTTTGGATTTAGTTCTGGGCACATTTGCTACAAACTTCCTCGGGATCAGGTGCTTTTCCCACCATCCTATTACATACCCAGGTGTCAATGCCCTCCTTTCGCTAGCTATGCATTGCTAAAGCCCAAGCCAATTCATATGCTTCAGAGAAGTCAAATATTGGATAGTTTAGATATCCAATACTGGGTATACTTTTGTATATCTGTGACAACGCAAGACAGTCCAGTGCCATAATTTTAAATATTATTACATCCACAGGGATTAATGCCTTCTTGCCTGTTAGTTCACGCAGAGTCAGTTTTAATGCCAAAGACATTTGAGTMCAAAAAGATGTACTTACTTAAAATATTGCATTTGCTTATGCTTTACTTAAAAATGTATTTGCAATAATGGAGACATCTTTCAAAAACAGTACAAGAAGATCCATTATTAGGGTAAAGGAAGATCCTTACTGTCCAGCAGAACTGCTTCAACATGCCTGCGAGCTTGTGGGCCTGGGGCTTGCAAGAGAGAGCTTGGTTCTTCTCCGCTCTTCTTGCCAGGAACAGCTCCTGGAGCCAACCAGCATAATTGCTCCGGGAAAAACAAACTACCTCCTCTTTCCCTCCATCCCTGCCACTGTGACTGGGCACAGCATCTTCTTGTTACCAGGCGTTGATAGGTGGTAGCAGAGGATTAGATCATTTTCTTCTCTCTCTGTCGAGGTGCCTTGCTCAGCATGGCATACCGTAATTGGCACATTCCTCAGCCTGACGTTGCTCTCTCCTGTTACAGATCTCTATGAAAAATCTAAATGTTTTCAGAAACCAGTTTACTCCATTCACAACATTTAGTTCGTATGATCCGCAGGGTGAAAGACCAGCTGTGAACCGAACACAACGGTACAGCTTATCACAGGTACACATACAAAGACTTATCATGGTTTTAGAGGGTGGCATTTAAGAGATCGGATCTCCACGAGGAACCTCACTTCTCCCTACTCCCAGTAAGCAAGTATTATGGGGATCCTCACAATACTGGTAACATTTGGTTGTGTAGCTGTACCATTTGCTCACTGTTAAGGTATGGTGGTACAGTAGTGTCCAATATTTAGAGAAGCTTGCCAAGAAGCCTCCCCACCAGTCACCCTAATGAATTTTTCACTGCCTTGGCAAATGCAGCCTACATCTGCAGGCTGGGGAACCGCCCTTCCCGGGATTAATACTTCCCCAAGAGTGTACACTGCAATCGGCAGAGGCCAGAGGTTCAGAAAGCATCTCCCCTCCTCTCTGCTGCAAACAGCTTCTTCCAAGGGCACCGTCCCCACTCACTCAGGGAACACGCGCTGCTCTGCCACCCCAGAAACAGCTGGATGTGAAGACTTGAAACGGTCCCAAATTGATGGCCTTTTATATTCTTATATTCCCCACATACTGTCAAAGTGCTGGGTTATCAGATGTACAGAAATAATGCTTATTCTGGTAATCTGAGCAGTCTCCTACTTAGTAAGTTAGTTAATTAATAGAGGATGGAATTCTCCTGGGTGCCAACTAGTTGGTTGGCCAACAAATACCCAGTACTAAGATATCAGTTTTCAATCAGTTTTGGGGGAAAAAAAACTCCAAGAAATTTGGACAATGCCCTTAATAACATGCTTAACTTTTGGTCAGCCCTGAAGTGGTCAGGCAGTTGGACTAGATGATCGTTGCAGGTCCCTTCCAATTAAAATATTTTATTCTGCTCTATTCTAAAAGCAGATTCGTCAACACACCAAAAGTGAGGAAGGCTCCCAGAACACTCTGCTAGGCTGGGTCTACTGATATTCTATATTATCAGAGCAATAAAAAGCATCTCATAGCGACAAATCTGGCCAACAAAGTGCAATTTAGAGGGCTGCTTTAAGCCCAGCATTATTAGAAGGCAGCACAAGATCCAGATTTCATGTTTACATACTTGGCGAGCTCCCCTGCCTTGGTTCACCCATGTCAGTGCTGTGTTCGCTATCTCCACATACAGCCATGCCATGCCAGAAGAACCAGAGGCAGTCGCTCAGGCAGATGCAAGAGCAGGCAGCCCTCTTAAAGCACACTGATTGCTGTACCAAATAACTCCAGTGATGATTCCTGACATGTTCAGTCTCTCCCCAGCACACCCAAAAGATATGTTGCATTCATATTATGCAACGAAGAAGGGAACAGGTTGGCTGACCTACATCTAACGTCACAGTGACCCACTTCAAATGTCTCTTGAGCCCTTGACCTGATCTAATCTACAGTGCATATAAGAAAACAAATAGATAAAGCAATCATTAATAATATAGTTGCAACCCACCTTCTGGTAGAGATGATTAATTGAGAACGGGTTCACACCCTAACCTTGCGGGAAGTCTGGAGGATCTGAGTTACCCAGCTCTTCCCATGACAAACAAATTGTTAACACAAATGTTAAGCTGCCTACGGTGAGTTTATATACCCTGTACATTACTTCAGATGGGGGCCTATACACATAGGAGGTGGGAGCAAAAGGTTTAAAAATGACAGCGAAGTCCCAGGAGGGGCAGTTTGCCAGTGGATCTTCTGCTTCTGAGGCTCAGCAGGGGCAGGGATGGCTTCCACAGTCCCCCACTTGATGATGGACCTCTCCCTTGTCAGAAGGGATCGCTACAAGCTTTACTAACAAAGCACTTAGAAGGGTGTAAGACACCACTCAACATTTCCAAATCTTCCCAGCAGTCAAAGCTGGCTGCCCAAGGTGCCTGTCCCCAAACACCTGGGAAGCACAGGAGCAAATCACAGCACCAGACCTGAAAAACACCTGGCACGGGAACCTGAGCCGATGCAGTGGTCGGTCCTCTCAAAGCTGAGGTGCCGTACCCTGACGTAGTCTGAATGACTTCCAGGGTCTGGCAGGAGTAGCGTTGTGGTCACAACTGTAGCTATGCTAAGTACAACCTTAGGCAGAGTAACAGATCTTTGGATGGCAAATGCCATGACTACAGATGCAGAAAATTATTTAGCTCTTCTTTAGCTGAGTCCTGGGGTTTTTTTGGTATTTTTTTTTTTGTTGGTGTTTCATTTGTCTATATACATGCACTTTTTAGACAGTTTTAGGAAGAAAAAACACTAAGCCAATGCATAAATGGATATATTTGACATTTCAGGCTTTGCCTATCTGCCTGGAACAAATCAATCACATTACCATTTCCCTAGGGTGAGCAGGCATAAGGATAAAACCTATGTGAATGTAAGCTAACAAAGATTTTTTGTTTTTCTGGTCTCCCCTTCCTTTCTCTCCTCCAAATGGCTGCACTTCCACCGGCACCCTTTAGAGACAATGGGCCCGAGACTTTTTTCAGAGTTGCGCTACTGTCTAGTCCTCCATCAATTCGAGGATTTTCTTGATAACATAAAACAAGGCACTTTGTCATCTGACTCGGTGGCAATTTTAAAGCTCCGAAATGAGTTGCAATGAACTTGAAGCTCGTTAGCAATTAATTAAGTTGATGAAAGGTTACAAGGAACCAAGGACAATTTTTACGGCGCATCTCCAGGCAGTTTTTCCAGGCCATCAGTTCTCTTTTGCTAACCAATGAACACATCTCACACTCTTTAGAAAGTCAACCACCTGTTTCCCCATAAAAAACCTCAAAGTATTGCCTAATGAAACACACAAAGAGTCCCTCTCATGCTAAGGGAACACATTTCAGGATCCTGCTCACRTGTTTTTCTCAGGGATGCTTTGATGTAATAGCACGGGAGAGAAATTTTGAAGGATTTACAGATTAATCAGTCAGAGCAAGGATGTGGGTTAGGACTGCTAGAAGCGCGCTCCTCTGGGATACTATCTGCAGCTCAGCTTACCGCAGATGAAATGAAACATGCTTTGGGAATGCAAATGAATTAGGATGTCACAAAAAGTAATTCAATTTGGACCAGGAGGGTTTTAAATTTGGTTAGTCACCTACAAGATCTTTATTTAACTGTAAACCTGACACAATACCTAGTATGATCACCGATTTGGACTTAATTTTACCCCTATTTAAAAAATTAGGCTTGATAACTTATTCTAACAGGTTTTCAGGTCATCTATATTATATATATGTATATCTCTATGCACTTGCACACTTACGCATGCTCTGTAACAGATTTGCAGAACAGTGGGATCTTTCATACACATAAAAACAACGGTAAGATTTTCATTCGTATCATCAGTGTGGAAGAGATAAGTGGAACAAGACAGCTAATTAGTCATTCTCCATTTCAATCCTCAATAACCACAGAGCTTGTTTTTTTACTGGAGGCATTGTCTTACATCAAACAATTTGTAGATAAGAAAAATAAGTTCTCTTCCTGAAGGCACATAAGCAAGTATTTTGATATAAAAGATGAAACAGCATTAGAAATTAACTGTAACACTTCTTCCCTTCCCTAGCCACTAGAGTATGTCCATTAGGATGCATTGCTAATATATAACTATATTATCCAGACTGACAAATTTTGCACAGTCTGCTGTTTCGGTACTACAGAGCGCAAGCCATTAATAGCTGACTGCCTCATTCAAATGAAACAAGACAATTATCAGCTGTAACTTACACAATTAATACTACTGCTGCCAGCATTTTCAGCAGAGATTTGGTTCTTTTATAGCTCATTTGAAGTCTTTAGGGGACATGTTATTAGTACATCTGTCCTGCTGTAAACATAATTATCATGCAAAATTCCATTTATCATGCTGATCAGGAAGCACCTTCTATCAGCCTTTCAGCTTGGGAACACTGATAAACAAGCACGGGAATTTGACCGCCCTGGGTAGCTGAGACTGTCCTCATCGCCAGGAGCGTTTCTGTTGCTTTCCAGCCGAGCCCATGGCAATTTTCTGAATAGGCAGGAGGCTTGTGCTAACCTCCGAGCCTGGGGTACGTCGTATTTGAGCTTGGGGTACATCGTATTTGACACTGCTTATTTGTCTCATTAGTTAATTTTATGTTCTCCTGCAATTCTCCGCTCCTCGCTCCTTTCCAAGACTGAGCAAATGCCTTGTAGGTGTCCAAGCTAATGGAGCTGCCACAGAAGGAGCAGGCAGCAACCAGATTCAGCATGATCATGACCCTTTATAGGTACCATAAATCATGTCCATGTCATAGACAACAGGCAACCCCTACTTCAACACAGCATCACTTTTAATATACAAAAATGGGCTTGGGCCAGGTGTAAACACACATCAGTTAAACAGAGCCAACCCACACTATACTGAATTTTGACTAAGATGAGTATGAGGTTTTAAAAAGTGAACACCGTTAAGACTTATCAAACTCTGGCACCTTACATGCAGAATAGCCCACAGCTGGAGGCTTCATGCGCAGAGAAACTGTCCTCGTGAACAATTTAACCTCAGAGACCTACCGAACATCCTGACACCAAAATAAGATTAAATGAAATAAAGGTCATGCCCCCCCCGTAGACCTCCTGCAAACTACGGCTTCATAATTGGTTTAAACCAGCCTCACTTATGCTATTAAACTTATGCTGTGACCAAAAGGCACCGTGCTGCTTCAGCCACCTACCCACCCCCTGCACCATGCCAGCAGAAGGGCTCCTGCAGCCGGCCAGGGAAGGGAATCGATCCCGCTAACAAGCACGCAAGTGAAAAAACCCAATTAGTGATCAGCTCATACTGGGTTTTGTGAGGGAGAAAAAGACCTGCTGTCCTCAACGGGATCAGCCCAAAACAATCCTCAAATCACAGCAACAGACTTGCTGTTCCTGCCTCCCTGGCAGCTGCTGCCGTAGCACCCATCCATCCCCCAAACCTTTCCCCATCGCAGCTACAGGTCTCGCCTTCAACTCAGCTAGTTAGCCAGCACCCAAAACAGTCACAGGGAACAGCTTTAGGCTGGACTCCTTCAAGCTCAACAGATACAGACGCCAAATAGGCCTGTGGCCAATACTGACCAGATTCAGCCTTTAGGTACCCGATAGCACAACTCCAGCACAGTTGATGCTCTTCTGCTTGATGCAAAGGAAAGAAAGCAACACAACAGCAGCAAAATGAGAACCTAACCATTTTTCTTTATCGGTTCAAAGGTTCTTTTTTTTCCTGGTGTTTAAAAACTGCCTGGCAGGACATAAGGGACTCGTAGGATGCCCCATGGTTGATGGAATCACACTGCTGCAGCGAAGGCCAGAGGAGGAGGAAACCAACTCCCGATGATATCAGAAAGCAAATGTTGTTTCAAAGAGAAATTATTTTACTGCTGATAAATATGTGATAAAGTGTATGAAATATTTTTTTTAAATGTGGGAGAAATTCATAAATCTAAACCAAGACAACTGCTATTGCAGGCTGACAGTGGTACATGCAGAACAACTGCATGTCCACAGAAACTACTAAATTCACTGTTAATACATTGACCCATTATGGATTGTATTTTAGGCAACTTATTCCCGGATCATTCTGGTGTTTCATTTAACTTTGTTAAGACAGGGTGGCTGTGAGAAATGAGCTAGCACAGTGGTTCAATCAATTATTCTCTTTAAATTCAAGAACCGTGCATATCCAGACTGCCTAATTTCTCCCATACATTTGCATTTGCACACCCTTCTTCTCTGAAGAGCTTTCAAAAGCTCAAGTTTTAATCACAGGACTATTTTTGATCCTAGTTTTCCAAGCTGCAGTAAAGCTGCTTCATGACCTAATCTGATGGCAAATGTACCATCACTATACAGTGGTTTCAAGCCACTTGTACAGTAACTAGTCATAATGTTTATTATTTTTAATCACTGATACACCAGGTGCCTTGTGTCCAGTTAGAGCTATCTGTCTGCAAAGATCACTTTAACTGAGGTCAGCAAATGACTTGTTGAAGCAAGCGCTGCTTGGTGTGAAAAAAATACATTGCTGAACAGCACCCGAACATCAGCCCCTCGGCTATACCCCAGTGCACCAACGCTGCGAGCAAAGGCAGACCTGCTTTCCCCTTCACCGAGCTCAGACTTCCGCTAAGAGAAATGAGCAGGCCAAAGGGACACGCTTAGGTTTGTAACAGTAAAAAAAAGGGGACAACACAGCTCTAAGGGCAAAATCTTCAGGCTGAAGATGCCAAGCAGCTCCAGCAGCCAGGAACACAGGCTACAACACTGCAGGGCAGAGGCTCCTGCTAGTCATTGGGTGCAGGGTTTGACTCAATTACAAAAAAAAAAAAATCTGCTTTCATTTTAGCCACTATTCTCAGCAAAATCAAAAAATCTCAGATTTTGTGGGGAACAGAGCATTTTGATTTGCCTGAAGCCAATGTTTCACTTTAAAATTATTTTTCCTTATTACATATACACACACACATACATATTGATCTGCATATATGATATAAAAGACTCATACTCAGAAAAAAAAAACCTTTCCCACTGTTTGAACATGTCACCTTTCTGAAGAATTTTGCTTCCTGAAAAAAAGCTCAGGGTTTACTCTGGTTTGGCTTAACAGCATTAAACGTTGTGTTTCCAGGCAGACGGAAAATCTGTCTTACCCACAGCTTCCCCCCTCTTCTCCACATTTAACAGTTTGCTGTTGTGACCACAAGAAAGACGGCAACCACCGATAAAACTTTAATCCCCCCCTCCAAAGTCATAATCTTTGTATACCAAATATAATGAGCTTTCTCAGTGACATACTGCAACAATGTTTAACAGGATTGCATAAGCAAAGTTATATTTAAATCCACTGAAAATGCAACCCAATTCTCCCAGAGCATGCTCTGGTTATAATTAATGACATATTTCATTAATATTCACTTATCCAAATTTTTTGCTTGTAGGCTTGTGCCCCACTAACACAAGAACAGCAGAGAGGAAATCTCTTCTATTAAAGAAGCTCTGTTAGGCATTACAGATAACATACGAAGTGTGGCCACACTGTTCTCTATCCTCTATTACCCTTCAATTTTATTCTCTAGAAGCTCTTTCAGCAGCTACTTCCAGGCTGTCACCACAGGAGGAGCAGGAGGTAATCTGCCACTGCTGTCAGGCAAGCCAGTGGAGGACAGAAAAGAAAAAAAATAATTTCAAAGTATTTTGCAAAGTGGTCCAAACACTTGGAGGTGGTGAAGTTTCTCTCCTCCTGCCCATCTGGCCACAGTGTGATGCTGTACCAAGGCATATTTATCCTGTATTACCGTGTATTTCCTGACTGTCCTACCTCTCTCATGAGGAGTCACTTTGAATTTAGTTCTGCCGGTTATTTGCCGCAAGCATCTGAAAAAAAAGTGAGGAGACCAACCTGACGGTCCCTTGAACAACCTGCTTAGTTTCATTTGCAGGCAAACAGCAAGCACGTCGCTTCACACACCCCAAAAACGCAAGTTTTCATGCTAGTTTCATTGCTAGAGGTTGGCAATTTCCTAAGCAACTCAGAGCACCGACTCTCTGAAACAGGGAACACCAAATTATCTACCCTATTCTTAAACGAGAACAGTCAGGAGACACTTTCTTACGTCAATGACACCGCAGTTTCCCAAGGCAACCAAAGGCTGACACCCCAAAAGACAGCCTCTTCAGGGCAGGCCTCGGGAACGCCACTTCTAGCTCCGTACTTAACGCGAACGTCAGAAAAATTACATGAAGTCGCACCCCCCAACCAGTCTCCCAATTCACATCTCACTAAAAATAAGTCTTGAGCCCAAATCTCCGCAGCATTTTGAGATCCTCCCAGCCATGGGGGAGGGATGGGGAAGTGAAGAGGAAAGCAGGAGGAAGAAGGAAACTGCTGGTTCCCTTTCCCAACCTTGTATTTCCTCTGAAAGCTCTGCTCTCCCCTTTACACATAGAGTAAAAACAGGAGCTACTTTCTTTTCCTCTGTCCTGGAAAAAGATGGACAAAAAAGCCCCACCCTCCTTTACTCTTGCAAATATCCCACCCTGYCCCTGCCAGGTTTGCTGGGGAGCTGGGGCACCAGAGCAGCCGCCTGCACTGGGCTGCAGAGTCCTGCACAGAGACGACCTTCACTCCGAGCGTTTCTTATTTTTAATTCCCATTTGAAGCCCAGTGAACTACTCCAGAGCGTAACTAAATGCCCATTAAGCTTTTCACAGAATCAAGCCTTTAATCTTAAAAATATTTATCTTGATCTCTGGAAGACGCTCACTCTAACTTCTGACTGCACGGACAAATGATACATACATTAAAAAAATCACAAACTGAAAGGAAACTCAGTAATACCAACCTCCCAAGCTACTACAGCCAACAACCTCGTCCAGTTCCACAGGGACTGGGGAGCTGGCCATGGCATTGCCCAATTTCATGAATATTCACGAGGAGCATGATGTTATGTCAATTCACAGACTACAACACTTGGAGAAAAATTCTTAAAAATAAGGATCACAAATACCAGGGCCAGCTCTCTGTCCGATCCCAACATTATGYGCTGTGACAATTTTGCAGTGCCACTTCTTGGTTTTCAAGGTACTTTTACTATTGCCAGTAATTGTTATTGTCAAAAATCGTGAAGTCATTCAAACCCAGGTATTTTAATCAGACACTTCATGGTTGGCTTCACCTGCCAAAGGCAGGACTGCGGGCAGCAGTCAGCCCTGCAGCCACCCTAACCCGAGCGAGCGGCTGCTGCTGGGAYTAGTTTCAGCAAGAGCCGGCAATGAGCTACTCGCAGGCACCGCGCCCTTCGTGTAACCATAAAACACCATTACGAAAGCCGTATTAGTGGAAAACAGGTAATTTTGAAAAAGCTCCGAGCTGGATTTGAACATCTCAGTCCAGCAGGAGATGACACCCCGTCTTGTGACAGGTTAACAACCTGCCAGGGATTTAGCATGCCCCAGAGCAGCTGGATGGTTTTGTTGAGACAGGGAACAGTGCCACCAGGTCATGTCCACGGGTGAAAGGCATTTTCGAAACAGGAGCCAACTGCCTTGCAGAAAAAAAAAAAGTAATAATAAAAAAATAAAATCAGAAGTCCCTCCTGACTGAGTTCAGTATCACAAATTTCTGGGAGAAGAGGACAAAGGGGGTCCCTGTACCCAGACCCTTCCCACAAATACCACTGGAGGGGCGAGAATGCGAGAACGAAGTTAAACGGTCAGAAGGATACATGGTTCCCCTTGCATTTCTCTACACCTCCTCCTGTAAACTCAGGAAGCATATTGCTGATCGTCAGGGTGTGCTGGCTTGTTTTCCAGTTTCACATCTACCTTACCCTGCCTCCTGTTACGGGAGATGTCAGCGCAGAGGCCGTTCACCAGACAGTCCTACTCCTGGGGGACGCTTCCGTAGCGAGGCACCCGAGCTGCCCCAACCCATCTGTGCTGTACCCACACCTGCCTCAGAAGCTGCATCTTCCCATGACCAGCGGTCCCAAGGCAGACGCTAAAAGCAAGGTCGTGATGGGGACAGTTGTTACCACTTCCATGGTGGTACTTGGCGTTTTTCGGAGAGCCTTATCTCCACGAAAAAATATATGCAAGGACTCTACATGTGCATACGGTGCCTCCAGTATTCATTGCTGGTTCTCTGAAAGCAGAAGGCACGAGAGACCTGTGACTCTACATTATCCATTTAAACAGCAAATAAAAAGCTAAAACATACTAAAAATTTATTAATTTCTATGAATCCTTAAAGAGTCTTACTTTTGCCTTATTGTATGTAGGTCTGTAAGGATGCATCTTTTTAAAGCTTTTTTTCATCTTGGAAGTTAGGAACTTTGTCAAAAAGACAGACTTCAGGGAGATTAGGCTGAGCATCTCCACCTCATCCCAGTAGTCCAGGAACTTTAAAAAGCCTATATCACACATTGCAAGACTTTTAAGTTGGCGATACTGGAATAAGCTCCTCTGCAACAAAGACGAAGAGAAGATATGGAATCCTTCATCGGATCATGTGATTTAGAAATGTTGCTAATGCTTCCAACCGTCATGAAAAAACATACTAAAAATCTTAAAAACAGCTACTAAAAATCTTAAAAGCCGCTAAGCCGTGGCTCACTGTCTGTTGTTTGCTCCTCCGTTTCCCCAAGCCAGGAGTGTGATGTGCATGCATATGTTACCTCTCAAACATGATTACTCTGTTCTGCTGAAGGCACTTACATATGCAGGAAGAAAAGAAAAAAGTTTGAGTCCCTGAAAACAGATGCAGTGGATCTGGCTCTCCTACTCCATTCAATCTAAAAAATTATGTATTTCTGAAAGCTGAAAAACCTAAATGTGGGGTTAAAGGAGAGCAGAGTCAGACCTGTGTGCTAGCTTAAATCAGCAGCTAATTCAGTTTAAGGTGACACTTTGGGTTGTGAAATACAATGTTGGACCTGTGAGCACATTTGCTTTGGGGGCAGTAATCCCTTTAATTGCCCCAAATCACCTAGAGGCACCTCCAGGCAGAAAAGTCTTTGCTCTATAAGCAACATCAGATAGACAACAAAAAACTTAAAACAGAAAACCAGCTGGAAAAAATTCTGACAGCAGCTTATCACATGTCCTTTAAAGACTGAGCATATAAAGGAGAATATAAAGTGTGAAATGCCTTGGAAAAAATCTCAGTGCCCAGTATTCTCCTAGGTTGCTGTAAGTTATAATCAGCTTTTAATATTACAAGAACTAAATACATGCATTCATTTATAGAAACATCTCAAAGGTGACCACTGAAAGCCCATTCTCTCCGAGACTTTAAAATATACCAGACTAATAACTGGAAAAAAGTCACTAATACCACTAATTTGATCCAATCCTGCAAAACCTTATGCACTTCAATATTCTAAACAAAGATACTAACTGCATGACTAATGATGCACTTCTGCAGAAACCTCGGCTGATGGGGCTCGTGCTCAAATGAAACTACGAAACTGCTCATTTTGACTGTGTTAGAGGCCACGACTCTCTAAGCCGAAGGCAGCGAGTTACCTGGGAGAGTAAGACTGAATGTATTTGCAAGTGTTTGCACGATCGGGCTCCATTTTTATACAGCCTTTTTTCAATGACAAAAGCTAATTTAGAAATACTTGTTTCAAACTAACCGCCTCTTTCAAAATATGCAACTAAATATAATGCAAGAGAAGATTCACTTTAGAACAGCCTTGGGGGCTGTGAAAACACACAAAAATCTGTTTTAAAAAAGTAATTCAGACATATTTAGATGGCATAGACATTAAATGCAGATCTAACAACTCCAATACAGATTTTAAATTATTATCATGTGAAACATTTAACCTTATAATATCACACATCTTAGATCATCTGACTTGTGTGTCTGTCTGCATATTCAGCATCACAGTCCCAAGCTGAATAAACACGGACAGAGAAGAAAGAGATTCTTGTTTCCTGGTAAAGCTTCTTGCATTAAAGAACTGAAAGCAGGGCAAAAGGCCCATTCAAAAATGTGTCACAAAACACTTCACTGCAGACCTAAGAGCTTTGTAGCGAAAGGGGAAAGGAAAAAAAAAAAAAGGATTTTGAACAACAATATTGCCTAATGGGATTATGTACACACAACAGTTTCCCATTTACAATACCCTACCGGGGAGCTGACCGCAAGTTCAAGTTTTACCTGCACCAGTACCAGTTACATCATTTTATGACAGACATTAAACAAACAGGGTATAGACCACAAAGCTGCTACCAAAAATACTTCATCTTCCAAGGAGGATATCAGACAGGCAATTAAAGAAACAATACTCCTCCCCAAAACAATACATTTTATTATCTCTAAATACACATCTCTTTCCTTTGGCTTTAAGTAGGAGCTCAGGAAGCATTCACTTTTGTAGCACATTTTTGGTAACTTAAAGCTTTCAAATTATATATACAGTAGTATCTGGGTAAGTAAGTAATACACAGAAAATAGTATGCTGATGACAATACTACAACGTATAAAGACCAACTGTTTAGCATCCTTTTGAACTTGCTTGCATACAAAAATTTCTCTGTATTTATATTAGCCAGAAGGGTACAGAGAAAGAGGCCCTAGGACTGAATATTTCCTCTTCCCAATTCCTTCCCTTGTTTTTTTGATATCTGAACTAATTTTGCACCTAACCACAACAAACATACCATGCTTTGAAGGTTTTTAAGAAAAAAAAAATTATTTGAAAACCAAATTTGGGAATAAAACCACTGCAGTTCTAGACCGCAAAAAAACTGTGTTCTAGCAACTGGGAAAACTTACCCCTGCACCTCATAAAGAATAAATACAGCTATGAATACAGAATAAACACCCTTCCTTGTACTAATAAGGACAAATATAATGTGGACATAGAGCTATTGTTTGAAGTAAAGCACATCTAAAGCCTTCACAGTGGCAGCTCCAGCCATCCTACCATGCTCCAACAGGCGCTACACAGCCTCGCAGACTGCAAGAACAATGTCCACAAGAGAAGGGATGGTCAAGTAATCCGTGTGCCGCGGTGAAGCCTTCCGGAGCAAGAAGGTGTAAGGAGGCGGTGGGGAGGGGAGTGGACCAGGGGTTTGCAGCCAATGCTCAGACTCTCCCACAGGCGCTGTCGCGGGGCAGCCGGCAGCACTCCCGGCAATGGTCATCGGGATACTGGATCCCAACACCGGGAAACCATCTGTGCAAGTTCAACAAGTAAAATGGGAGATGCAAGCGCTAACAGAGCAGCATTCAGTTACCTGTGACAGAGCTACACAGAGAACTGGGAAGATTTCCTCTCTTGGGCAGGATCTGTTAGCTGCTATTTGGAAAACAGAAGACTTATACACCTTTATTTTTCCTTTAGAAACAGCGGCACCTTACAAAGAATACATCTGGCCAAGGAACCAAAAACGCACTTCTGCCCCTGTCTCTCCACCTGCCCAAGCACCCGCAGCATTTTCCCTCCTGCCCGCAAGTCTCTGCAGAGGAGGACGTTTGAACCAAGTGTCGCTGTACGAGGCCCATGGCCCCCACAGCAGCAGCAAAAACCCAAATTATATAAAACTTACATTGTTTTGCTTCTGTCACCCTTTGCCTCCTCAGACCTGAACAATAATGAGCTTGCCTAACGTGGAGGGGAGAGGGGAATGGCTTTGTGCTTGGATGGGTAGGGGCAGATAGATGCATAGATGGACTTGCCAAGCGCTGCCTGCATCTGGCCGGGAAAGGGGAAAAGCACAAACGTGCATGTGAGGAGCTGCAGGCGGCGGGACGGAAGAGGAGGGCAACCCTCGACCTCTGTGTGAAACCCCGGTGTGGTTCCCCCTTGCAAATCTCGGGTGGGACCCAACACGAAGGCTGATTTGGTAGCTACTTACATAGAAGACACAAGCAAAATTTTGCCTTATTGCTTCCACTGAAAGCGAAATTAGCTATACTTTATATAAAAGTGGGGTTTTTTTCTTTCTTTTAATTAAACAAACGAACCCTCCTCCACAGACCTCACGAACAGAAACCACTACTTCCTCAGCCTCTGCATGTTCATTTCTAAAAACAGCACGGGGCAAGGGTAAAACCATGCTGGGTATGATATTAGACCTCTGTGTTCATCAAGCTCACAAACTGCCATCAACATGTGATACAGAATTTTGAAATTTTGGTTTTCCTGTTTCACCTTTTCCAATAAACAGACGGGAAAGATGTCTGTTAATGTGAATAACCGTAATAAATAAAAAAATCAATTTTCACAGAATTTACCACATTACAAAATGAAGATTTAGAAAGCCCTCAACTGACCAGTAAAACGAAAACAGATTCCCAGTGCTCTGATTCAACAAGCAAAAAAAATATGTTTTCCCTACAGAATCTTTTTAAAACCCCCACTGGAAAGAGGGAAGTCAGTATTTCCCAGTGGAAATGACTAGGGGAAAAGCATCTGAATTCATAGGGTCAAACAAAAAGTGCATAAACCCAAGTGGACGGAAGGGTGTGAGAAATTTAAATTAGCTCAATATGAATCCCTAGATTCAGGGAACTGAGACTCTAGGGGCATATCTCCACCATGACTTTGGATCAAAAGCAGACTTTCGAAGCGAGTGTCCCGACCATGCCTGCTTACAACACGCTCTTTGCAGCATGGAGCCGCCCCGGCGCATGAAGGCTTCCCCTCCGACGGCGGGAAGCCAGGTGACACACTGCAGGAGCGCAGCGCCCGTCCTCCAACTACTGCTGGGTGTCCAGTCCACAGGTCCAGGCTAGAGCTGGTCTGAACGTCCGTAGCATGGACATCTGGTCCTCAGCACCAAGCTCCTGGCTCTACCGACCCGCTCCTGCTGGGACATGCTGCTTGCTGACACAGGCATGGCCCTTCTGGATAGAGAAGGCCCAATTCTCTTCCAAAGGCTCCAGGTTTAAATAATTTATAGTGCCAGTGATTCTTGTCTAGCTTTGTTTCAGCGCACTGGATGTTTAAACAGCTTGTGCAAAACAAGAAAGTGTGCAGCCCAGTGGGACTGACCGTCACCCCACAGCATGGTATGGGCACATCGTGTGAGGAGCTGACCAAGCCTTCGAGATGYCTTTTTATTCCCATTTTGCTCTTGTTCTGAGCTCATGGAAACAGCAGCTTGAAGAGCAGAGAATTACAATCACATTGTGTTAGGAAAGCACAACCTGCACCTCAGTTTTCTGCTTCTTATGGCCAACATCCCTCCACAGGCTAAGATGCAAAGGATTAGTAGTGCTGTGGCCTCCAAAGTCACATTTCAAGTTTTATAAAGAGCATTTTTGTCCATTTCTATTAATGTGCCAGCACAAAGCAAGCTCTCCAACCCACTGATTAAACCAGACGTGTGCTGCTAACTTCAATAAAAGCAGAACCACAATTACAGTCCGCAACAACGGCAACTGCTCCCCCCAAAAAAATGCCAGGGAGGACAAGTATACAAATGGGAACAGGTCTGGACAGAGCAGTAAGCAAAATTTGTGAAAACACGTAAAGGAAAAGCACATGCTGTCTTTTCAAAGTGAGATTTTCAAAGGAGCTCAGAGAGTTCCTCAAAATTCATGGTTCAGAGGCTCCTTCAAAAATCCCAGCTTGAATTGCTCGACTGCTTTGCTCTCTTTAGCTGGAATAACACAAGACAGACATCTAATTCAGAACAAACACTGGAGACGTGAAGTCAAGTCTTCATTACCATAACCCCACATCTTGGGAAAGTGGATGTGAGGGTCAAGAGCCCCTCAAAAGCTGTGTTTCTTCTAACATATGTAAATGACATACACAAAAAAAACCCAGACAAGACCGTGTTGAAATATTCCTAGGGATCGTACAAAACAGAGAACTGCAACAACTGCAAGACAACTGCCGGTTACATGAAAGACCGTGCCACCCTCAACTGTTGATACCACATTCATTTATCCAGTAAGATATTCGAGATATGCAATTGCTTGACAGGTTGGAAATATTACCTCCGTACCTAAAATAGAAAAGACAGGCCTAATCCTGTTCTCATTTGTACCTGAGCAACCCTGCAATTAATTCAGAACCCATTCGTTTTCAGATGCCTCGACTTTTGCATACACACAGCAGCTCATGAGGGCTTTTTCACTCCAGCCTCTTTGCTCCCACCCCATCCTCCCCCAAGGGAGTGAATTCCAGTTACAACCCACACGCCCTTGTGTGGTGCCCTACTGTGTAAAAAAGTTCGTGAGYTTGGGGCTTAGCTCCTAAGGCATATGGAGGAGTAACGGCATTTTGTACAGCACTGAGCACAGCATCAGCACCACACCATAAAAAAAAAAAATCCTCGCTCCTGCTGCAAGGCTACATCCTTCCAGGAGAAGGAAGCTTGCGAGCTCACAAACTCACTGCGAGAAAATAGACGTTTCCGTTCACATCATTCATTCAACCTTCACACAGAGCATGAGGATAGCAACAGAAAATACCGCCTTGAAAGTGCCTATTTAAGGATGCTGGCAAATTCATACAATTTGCATTTTTACTCTTAAATGCATTTGCTCAAACTCTGCTCCCTGTTACACCCTAGCACTATCTTTGACTTGAATAGTCTTACATCAATAAGGAAACTAATGAACAAACAAGAAACCAGTATTTATAATATTCTCTTTAAAACAAACAGAAGCAAAAAAACTTGGACAATGAAGTCTGTTCCTTAAAACAAACGTGCGCAGACACTTACTATATGCAAGGCTGCTCTTGAGCTCTGCAGTACCTGGAGTGCCTTCTAAAACAGAAAAGCATTTTATCTTGAGGCGAGTCATGCAAACGGAAAAATACGGATTTTACAAATAAATCTCAAAGGTCACAATGGAGGTACTTGACAGTGTCACTTTGTGTTCCACTGTAAATAATTCTGCCTTTTTAAGCAACCACCTCTTAGCTGCCACTTCTTCTGGATTAGGTTATGCTAAAAGATGGCATTCTACAAAACAGTAAACACCACCAATTAAAAATCAAACCCAGTTTTGCTTTAAGAAAACAGCCTCATAAAATTAAGGCGGTTCCTAAGATACAAAATGGGTTGAAGACGGGAGGTTATGTGCACTCCATTTTCGAAAACCTAATTACACCTTTGTGTTTTGAAGACCACATTTCCAAGACTATTAATAGCAGACGGCGAGCTTTCCACGCCTTTTTACGTAACCTGCTGCAGCACCTTGCACGACTCACCTACCCAAGCCATTAAACCGTATTTTGCACTGTAGCATCTGAAAGCTGTTTTTCCTCTCTTCCTATTACCCAAAAAACACCTCCATGTTTTACAGTTGGAAACGATCACTTAAGTAAATTTGGAGAACTACGAAGTTTGCTTGTAACTACCAAGCCCGCTCAAGTCTGCCCACATCCCACGTATCAAGATGGCGTCTTCGTTTTCACGTAGCTCTCTGTCACCTAACGAGGACTTCACTCCCWGCTGTGCAAGTCCACCACACCCCACGAACACAGAGGCAAAATCCTTCTGTCACCCCRCATCTGCCTGGGTGTAGCTGACTGCAACCTCGACTGAAACAGGAGGAAATTAATCTCCTTTTCTGTTGGATCTGTAGGTACTAACGCAAGTGCAGAAGCAACAGGAAAATAAAAGTTTTGTCATTAGAGGGGTATGACAGACAAAACACAAGGAATAAAGTTGGTGAGGCAAAAAAAAAAAAAAATGTTTTCAAGACACATTTCAGACCATAGCTGACATCTAGCTTCTGCTTTATGTTACATCCTTCAGACAGGCTGCGTACAGTGGGGTGGGAAGTGCACGTTCCTAGCACGTGCCAGTGTGAACAAGGAGTAACGAGAGCTTCTTGAACCGCAGGTATGGACTGTATTTGTGTATACACAAATGTATGTATGCAATCCATGCAGGCCTGAAGGCAAAGGGCCTTATGTGACATTCATCTCCTGGTTCCCCTTTCTCCATACCTACGTGTGCTGGGGGTACTGGATGAAATCAGACATCCCTCCAGGTGACGCAAGGGTCCTCCCTGAGTGCCAAAGGCACCCTAGGTCCTTGGGGCGGTGAGGCTCTGCTCTCCCCTCCTCCAGCACCACGCACCCAGGAAACTAAAATTCAGCAGATCTCCCTCCGAAGTAGGCTGGCGAAGCTGTGCTGCTTGCACTCTTCAAAGGGACACCACCACGCTGGGGTTATAATCCACGTCTCTGCTAGCAGCCACAGTGGGGAACAGGCTGCTCCAGTACTATGAGTTATCTCTGTAAAAAGCAATGGTAATAACATCTGACCCTTTCATCGTGATGAAATTAAAATCCATGCCACCCYGCCAGCAGGTACACCTGCTGTCGGACAGGGAGACGGCTCAGTTTGGGGTCTCTCACCTCCTCCTCTTCCCTGCTGGTATATTAGCCCCTGTGGGTTATGCTGGGAATGCTGGAGCCTCCCACATGTTTACCCATCCACTTCCCTTACTGGGAGCTGACCCTGTACCTGCAGTGGCTCTTTCTTCATCTTGAAATGGGAAGGGAAATGATGACCCACAGAGGTGAGAGGACAGAGAGAGACCCATCACCACCCTTCCCACACTGCAGAAGGCACAAGCTCAACTCCAAGGACAGCAACAGGGCCTGGTGGTTGGCATCTGTTGTGTCTGCACTGGCGCCACCACCACGTCCCTGTATCACTTCTCTGTCCCTTGTGTCTACACAAAAAATATGTGCAGATATGTCCCGTAATGGTCATGGGCGAGGCCACACACAGCAGCCGGCATGCAGATGGCTGGAAAAAAGTGTTACCTGCAAGCAGGCTGCAAAGTGAGTGGCACTACTGACTTCTTGGTGCTCAACATCCTACCCAAAGCCCAGAGAAAGGGAAAGCTGAAGAGCTTCATCCCTGTTCGTTCCATGTGGCTCAGTTCCAGCTGCATAATGTGCTGCAGAAAGAAATCAGCATAATGTCACCTTATAGATTTTCCCTCTTACACAAAATCAGGGTTGGGTTTTTTTTTTCATTTGCAGAAAATTTATGCTTCTTTTGAATGCCTTTACCCATAAACTGATGTGGCTATGTCTGATTTGCCTTGACAGCATGTAGATTTCAAAACCTAATCATATTTACCTTGGTAATATGATTATCTGTAGGAGCACCAAAATGTAATCCGTTGTTGTCTGAAAAATTATTATAAATAAAGTTATCTAGCTTTTTATTTTTTAATCCCACCGATATTATATAGTAAAATCCCTGATATTGCAAAGATTTACTTACTAGCATGACTTTATACACTGGTGCCTGATTTAACCGAGTAATTTTATACATATATAAATGTACAGTTCATGCTTTGCAGGACCCAGGGTCAGAAAGGACATACYCTCCTCTGCCATCCAAAACAAGCAGGGGAAAACACATTTCAGTTGTGGTGAGTGAATCTTTTTTTCCCCCAAACTTCAATTTCAGAAAATTGCTAGCCTAATCTGTAACAACATGGAGGAAAACACAACTGCTTGCTTAGAACACGTGCTTGTACTTTATATTCATATATAGGATGAAAGACTTTTTTAAAAAAAAATACTTTTCTAGAAAGGAAGGTAGCCTTTGCTTCTCTTTTTCATTAACTTCTAAATTTTCCACAATAGAAAACCTTCCTTAGGCAAAAACTATGAAACGTAGCTGCTAAGAGCAGTGTTGACTTTGAAATACATCAGGAAAACAGAAAATACATTTAGCATTCATGACAGGAAAGCAGTTGCTATCGATATAACACAGTAGCCCCTGTAAAGGAACCTCACAGTTCCTTAAATATGTATTTCTCTAAATCTGCATACTGCACCCTGAAAAGCAAGCCCCTAAAAGTTTCCCACTGGCACATCGTGTTTTCTCCAACCACCAATGAAATTTTCTTCTCCTAACTGATTTGCCGAGCTCTTTACCCTACCCTTGCAGCAAATAAAACTTCTGCTAAGCCCTTCTTATGAAATCAAATACCATTCCTTAAATTTCTCAGCGTGTTATTTGCAAACTGCAGGCCGGCAGATAGATACTCTCCATATGCCAAATTATGTCATTTCCATTTTCTAGGAATAATACTTCTTACAGCAAACTGGCAAGGGGTTTTTCAGCTGGGTTATGAGAAGAACCAGCTCTGTGTCTTGCTGCACCTGCTGCACTGCTAAGCCTGGTATCTGGTGGCAGCCCCACAGCCATCAATAGCAATTCTGGGTGTAGAAGAGAGTGTTTGTCAGGAAGGACTGATTACATCTTTGGAGGTATTAGCATACGTCCAGAGGTGAATTTTGTGGATATTTGCACGGCTCAAGTAGGATCTGATTTTCCATATTTATCATGGGATAAGTTGGTGTCTACTGAAGTTTCAATGTACAGAAGTCCCAACATGTAAAACCAAACTTTTGCATTTTCAGGTTAAATTATGAAGATGAGCCTTTATGTTCATGGAGATCTTGCCTGAGG